>CANXYI011181754.1:0-14533 GCA_948208565.1 Hura crepitans
GAAAGACATAAAAAAACTTTGCCACCATTGGTATCTGACTGATATTAGTTATCACCTTTCTATATCAATCACATGTGCCAAATATGCTTGATAACTTTTTCGGATCATGCATCTTACTATCACTGCAAAAATAACATTAGATAAAAAGTCCTTTCTTTCACCAACAACTGTGATTTCATCTCTATATGTTATTTAAAGAGTAAGCCTTTTCTATCTACAATCCACCATAGCATGATGTCTAGACAACCAATCCACACCTAGTATGACATCAAACTCATTAGAGGGCAATTTAATAAGATTTGTTGGAAAAGTCTATCTGTGGATAGTTAATGGATAATTCTTGCATATTCTATCAACAATCATATATTGTCTTATCACATTATCGACCATGATTTCTATGTCTAGAGATTCTATTTGTAACCCTCTCTCTCATGCTAGTGTTGTACATACATATAAATGTGTAGAGCCTGAATCAATTTATGTCAAAATAGGTATATCAAAGAAATAGAATGTATTAGTAATAACATTAGAAGAGTCTATATCCTCTCAAGCCCTAATAGAATATTGTCATGCTAAAGCCTGAGCCTTAGTCCTCTGACTCCCACTATCTTTATCTCCCTCATTATCCCTTTAGCTCCTAGTTAGGGCTAGTGATGAAGCCTAAAGCAGAGTGGAGTTATCTATTTTCTTTGGGCAACCTTCTCGATAATGCCCTAAGGACCCATATCCATAACATACACCTAAAATGGTTCTTTAGCAAACACCTCTATGTCTCCTTCCACATGTCTCAAAAAGAAAGGAATATGCTCCTGGCTATGGAAACTAGTGTAATGTAAGCTGGTCTTTATTGACATGTCTGAAATAGACTGCTAGTCCTGATCTTTGAGTTTAAGCTACCCTATATGATGATTGAGTAATTGGATTTTTCTTTTGTCTCTTGCTCGCTTCTGGGGCTAAGCTAGTCTAGCTTGCAGTTAAAGATCTCTTTTTTTTTTATAGAAATTCTTTCTTCTTTGTTTTGGTATCCTTTATAGTATATGCTATAGTAACTAATGTGACAAAGTCCTTAATCTTGTTCACTACCACTTGTAATTTGATCTTTGTGTCGAGGCCCTTTTTAGGCCCCCTAAACCTATTTTCCTCAATGGGAATATCTTTCTTACATACTTGCTCAATCTAGAAAACTCTTTCTCATATTTTGAAACTAATAATCCATTTTGTTTCATATGAAGGAACTCTTGCCTCTTCTTTTCTTCATAAGTCTTTGTGATGTATCTCTTCTTAAACTCCTATGAGAAAAACTTCTAAGTCACAACTATGAAAACTTTACGTTCAAAAATTGTTTTCCACTAATGAATGCCTCCTCCCATAATAGCAATGTGGCAGACTCTTCTCTAGATTACATTTTAGTTGCTTTAAAATTCTTTTTGTTCTTTCCAACTAGTATTCTACCTTGGCAACATCATCTATATCAGCTCTTTTAAAATCAAGAGCTCTTATCTTTTTAACTTATTTTAGATAAGTTTTTTTGATGTGCCTGTGGTCTTTGTTGTTGTTGTACTGATAATAGTGATGGAATAGTTGTTGCAATCATTTATCTCAATAGGTCTACCATCTATTGTATCCATGGTGTTAGTGCTTATGCCAACTGGGTAGGTGCAGATTATGCTGTATCATTAGGCACTAGGGCTTCTGCTCTTGTTGGCTTGTTAATTATTGGTTAGGCATAACTTTGCACCTCCTCTTCTTCACCATCTACTAACCTCAATTTATTCATCTTTAATCTATATCAAGAAATAAATATCAACCTCAAGTAATGCAATATCATGTGATGTATAAGTATATCAACCCTATGGCATTCATATGCAACCTAAAGCACCTAGAAACACCTAAACCAAAGCTTTGATACCACTAAATTTAGCACCCTCCCTTTGACCTAGTAGCTAGATTCGAATGAGGGATGCCACATTGTGACATCTCCTACCTAAACCATTACCAATCTGAATAATAGATGACATGATAACCAACTTATCTTAACTTTACCATTATCATCTTAAAATGCTTTTTATATGGAAATCATACATATTATCATAATAGTCTTAATATAATAAAATCTTGGAAGCATAATGGGTGTATAATGACATATCCCACATAAAGCCTATAGAAAATAGTACTTATATATCACCTCAATCATTAACCAACATCTTTGATCCTTGTATTCACATCCACACACATATAAGACATAAGAACATAACTTGTGTAGTATAGGTTTACGTCCCAACATGCCATTATGTATAATACATATCACAACATTTTAGTCCTATTATGTTTACATATGAGTGCCATCTATATATGAAATTACATCACATTATAAAACCAAAATATACCAAAAATACTTGTGGCTAACTTCACTACACTACACTACTGCTATTGAGGCTGCCTGAAGCTGTCAATCTATTACCTACACGTCGAAAAATATGATATGCTAAAATAAAACTTAGGTTTATTCAATAAAATATGCCTATGTATGCATTAACACAAATTCACATTAAGTATACAATGTCATGTAAATTCATCACATACCAAATGTAGACATATTGTTATGCTCATTATTCACATGCTTACACTTGTCACATTACCTTAATCCAGTCGTAACATATACAATCTCAATTTATATTTATCAAGACTTTTATTCATTTTATAGTACACAATTTCCTAGCCCATATTTGATAGACATGAATCCCAATACTAGACATCAGGATCATGATGTATAGTGGCACACATTTTGGACCTAACAATTGTTGCACTAGTATAATAGGATATCATAATTTTGTAATGGTCCTATTGAACCTATTGACGGCTACACCTATATGAAATTATGTGTAATGGTTCGATTAGACCTATCGATAGCTACACCTATATAAATCATCATGATATATCAAATTGTAATGGATTATAACAATATACAACATGTGTATGTACAGTGGCCCAAATGGACCTAACAACAACTGCACTAGCATAAAAATATTACCAAATGTCTAACGGCTGCTATCTCCTTAGTTGACTAGTCAACCTATCTAGTAGGTTGTCTAACATATATAGGCTTTTAACATTTTACTTTATACACTTTCACATTTATCATCTTTGTCCATAATATTTGATTATAATCATACCTACATTTTAAGTTATGTTCATTACATCTCTTATGCAACTTATGCATGTTCATATGAAAATGCATACACACAACACACACAATTTACCTCATTTCTAACATATAACATTCCTTTATATCGAACATTATACTAGAGTAATTAATCATCCAAATGTATCTCAATTATACACATTTAAATCATATTGTCATAAATTACCATTTTACCCTTTTTACATGTATCATTCGACCAAGTGTGTAATTCGTCCATACAATTATTTTATAATCATTTCTCCATTTTTTTTCACTTTTTTAGCATACAATAAACCTTATTATACCATCATAATTAATTTAGGTTCATTCATAATACTAAACTAACAAATTACATAATAGACATATAAACTTCAAATGCATAAACATATAAAGTGTACACATATTTTTATCGAATACACTTACAAAGTGATTTCTCAAAGTCCTAAATATCACTTTTATAGCTTCTCTTTGCACTTAGCTTGCCTTTCTTCAACTTTTTTTAAATTTTGTAATAGATAATATGTTAGAAAATTCCATATAAAAATCTACACTGATCAAAACTTGAAAATAACACCTGTACTGTAATTCGGAGCATGTGTAAAATCATAGAAAAATATTAAAACTCTAAAAATATGCTTACCTAGCTTATGGCTTTCCAAAACCATATACTTGAAATCTTATCTTTTTCAACAAAAATCTCATTTTATCATGAAATAAACACCATAATAAGACTCTAGACACAGTAAGGATTAATTTACGTATAATATTAAGGGGTTTTATGAGAGTTTTCGTAGTGTTTGATGCAAAATAGGGGAAGGTCTTTTAATGGTGAAATGCATTGGCCACACTTAGGGGGGAGAGAAGATGGATTTGTGCTCATGTGTTATGCACCCATATAAGAGGAAGAGGATGGATTTGTTTTCATGTTTTATGCACTCACATAAGCCCACCTATTTATATTAAACTCATAGATGGTCATAATTAAGCCATTTAATGATCTAATGGTTAGATTTAATCCTATTTATGTTTTAATATTTAAAAATTTCTTTTTAAACTTTAAGATCACCAAAATAACATTTCAAAGCACTAAAAGCTCTAGAATTTCACAATTAAGGGACACCTTAAAGTTCATGGCCATTAACCAAAGGAAACATGTTTAACTATTCAATCGTGTAAACAAGAAATTCAAAAGAAATATTTATCGATGCTAAAAAACTTTGATTTCTTTGCCATTAGATTATTTAAAATTTTTAACCTTTAGCTTATACTATTTTTGAGTCTATCTAAGCACATCCTAACCTTTTTATATTACAGCTTAAACTAAGATTACTATCCACTAGATATCAACATAAAATAATTTCTTGGTTCAGTGGTTACTTTTAATTCTTTTGTTTTATGCCTTATTTTGCCCTTTAAAGTTTCAAGACTATTACCCCCTCTCTAGGTCACTTTAGTAGGGCCTATTACTAAAGAATCCTAATCATAACTCGAGAAGTACTATTCATAAAGCTAGGTTTTATGGGCATTACATGATATGATACAATTATAGACATGAGTACATGACATAAATGTGTATGTTACTTATGACATGATATAAGGACATAACTTATGCTTTCACAATTCTAAAGTGTATTTGTTCATGCTATAGAACAAGTGCATATGATGTTTATGTAATCACTTTAAGGCATGTGTGGTAATGTATGTTGAAGTTCATGTGATAAAATATGATAACAATCTAAGACCTAACATTCTCTCCCATTTGGTCATTTATTGGTCAAACCCTCTTGAAATATCCATTTTAAATTACTTTATAATGGTGCAACTAAAATGAATAGTGAGTAACCCATACAAGTATACAACCTAGATTAGATAGGTTAACTCGTCAACTAAGGGTTTAGCAGCTACTAAGGTACTTTTGTACCTAATTTTGTGACTTATAAGTTCTATATTGATTTTCATGGCCTACGAGTCCTATAATGATGTTGCTGGGCCTTTATGGTCCTAATGAACTTTGAATCCATATTGCTAAGCCTTTATGGTCCTGATGACGTTTGAGTCTATGTTGCTAGGCCTTTATGATCTTAATAACCTTAAGGTCTATGTTACTAGGCCTTCATGGTCTTAATGGCCTCAGTTGCATAGGTGTCTCTACTATCCAATATAGCTTATGTGTTTCCTTAAGTATATGCATAAGACATAGTTAATAATGAATCTTAAGAGATAAATAAAATATTTTGTAAAGTTAACATTTATTGCTTAATGATATGCTCTCAATAATGTATATGCATAATGAATGTTGAGATATGTACATACATCTTACTATATGATTACATCTTATATACATTACATATATGTGCATTTTATAATACTTTAATGCATGTGTGACTGTGGATGTGTGCACATAAATTACCTTGATTACACCATTAGGCATTCACTTAACATATCATTGTTTTTGTGATGTATTGGTAAAAAGTTCTAATTAAGCTAAGGCCTCCGTGCAATTAAAAGATCAAGAGAAGGCTCTTCTTTTGCTATTTTGTTATGAATATAAATTATGTGATGTGAATAAGTTAAAGTCACTCATATGATGCACTTAGGGATTTTAGGCCTAAAATGTAATATTATTTGTTTTGAAAGCTTTCGAGTATTTTCTAACCATATTTAAAGATGTTTAAGATATTTGACTTGTATGATATCTCTTTCTTGAGATTGATTGATATGTTTGGGATGATGGTTGTTTGGAGTGATCATAGAATCATAGATGTAAGGGATTGAGATTGTTTTTCCAATAAAAGTGTTCTTCTTTTTGTAGCTTACTATTCTTGTTAAGAATAGTGTCCTGGTATAGCCGTTATGCTATTGGATTTTTGACATAAGGATTTCCCAATTTTATTTTTCATAAAATAAAAGGTTTTTGAGAATTCACAATTTTATAACTTTGAATGTTTAATAAAAGGGATTTTAAACTAAGTTTTGTATATGTTAATGTTATATTAGTTCAGATGATGCTTTGTGTGTCACTCTTTATTTGAGTCCGTTGATTGGATCAGGTAAAGGGTGTCGCACACATAATACCTTTACATACAAAAGTCCATAGAATTGGAATACACATACTTTATATTAGCTTTTAGTCCATCAAATCTTTATCTTCTCCCCCTCACTTTCATCCATCCATCATACTTCATCGATTCCGTAACCATTTTTCATATTTAGGATCTAAATCACTTTTTTCCTATTTTTCCTCAATTTCTTAACCCTTTCTATGTAATTTAAAGTGCCTAAGGCATTAGGCTAGAGAGAGCATTCTTTTAACTATAATCCTTTATGGTTATTTGGTAGAATTAAGATATAAATAATGGTGAAAAATCTTGAAGTGGGTTTTAGTTATGAAGAGGAAGAAAGGGATGATTTGTTGGTTGAAACTAAATGATTATTTTAATATTATTTAAGCTTTTATAGGTGGAATGGATGGCTAAGATCAAAAGGTGACTTTTACACATGGATGGCTAGATTTATTCCATGTGTGTATTCTTACAAAAATATTATTTAAACATTTAACCTCACTAATTCCTCATTTCCATTTGGATGGCTATAATCTCCCAATGTCACTATTTGATCTAATGGCTAAAAATGCTCCTACACAAATATTCCACCATATTTTTCCATAAATAAGCCTTTTTTTGAATTTATTCCTCTAATTTTTTTCTAAGAACTCCCATGTTGAAAAATTCCAATGCTTTAATTATTGGATTCCTTATGATTTTTTATCATTAAGATGTGCCACTTTTGGATTTTTCTGAGTACATTTTTGAAATTTTCCATTCTGCTCTAAATGGTTTACTATTAACATTACATTATAAATCTAGGTTTGGTTTTCTCTTTTTAACCCCTTATACGACCCCAAATACTCCTTAAAATTTACCACAATGTATTTTACAATTAATACTAATTTTTGGCTTAGTTAACTCTATTTGGCTCGAGTGTCACTATTCATCAGGGCCTGCCCTCTAATCTTATTTTTCTCATATTTTCTCATCATTACCATGCCATGTGTGATTCCTTTATTACTCAATTGGGTCTCTCACATCTTTCTAGCCATGAATAGTGAAATTCTCATGTTACCCTTGGCCTTTCCATATAATTACCTTTTTACCTTTTTGTTATTTTTCACTCCATTGCTCTCACCAACCAACTCTACTCAATTTGCATATCCATTTCACTCCCCACTTTTTCTTATAATTCTTATTCTAAAATTATGAAAAATTGGACCAAAAGTTGGGGCATGACAATCATTCTCTTTTAAGGAAATTTCATCCTCGAAATTTCTCAAGTATGCTTCCCTTTTTAACCATTGATATGTGTTGCAATCATTGTATCTATTTTAGTTTTAGATTTATTTATATCATTTCTCTTTATTGTACTTAACCATTATAACTTTCATCTCAGAGGTTTTACTTATATAAATGTGTCCTGTCAATTTTCCCCTTTCAATTAGGCAATATGCATATGTATATGATTGAACTATGATTATGCATGTGTGATGATATAGCTTAATGATAACAATGCAACATGATTATGCATGTTTCTATGATGATGGTCAAATGATATCACGTAAAACCTAACACCTATATATCCCAATAATTTAGATAGCCTTTAATATCAGGGGAGATTGACTGGTACACTAGGAGTATTAACTTCTATATGCTTATATACCACTTTTCTATACTGTATTTAGTCTTATCTCACTTATTATCCCTTGTTGATATTTTTCTATTTATATTTGTCCCTTAGTCTTTTATTCTCATAGAATTGTCAATTATACCAATAACATTTTCTTAACATAATAAACATTTTTATTCTAAGTTATGTCTTTACTTTAAAACTCAACTTATATTGCTTTATTTCTCTATAGTCATATATTATCTCTACCCTTTTTTACACCTTTTTTAATTCACCTTTTTCCTATCTCTTATCACTTAAAATACATCTCCCTTCAATATAGTTTTACCATAAAGTTCTTAATTGTATTAGTAAGATTCCTGAAATATCACATTCTTACTCTTAAATAGCCTTATTTTTTCCTGTCTTAGTATTACATATTTTACAACTCTATTCATGCTTTTATCCTCAACTCTACTTACTTTTCTTCCTTTGTCCATATCACATGCACTATTTTTATTTTCTCCTATATTTCTTTCAATTTTTTTTCTTACATCTAGTTTCCATAATTTATCTCTACTATAATTATTTCTCTCAATTTTGGTATTTGTCATCTCTATTTATTTTCATCATTTAACTTATAAGTGAATTCTAGTTTATTTTCATTAATGTTAATTTCTTTCAATGATTATTATATTTTGTAGTTCTTTATGTTCACTTATAGCTTTTGTAGTTCATTTTTCATATGATTTTAGTCTTTCTATATAGATATCTATCATTCTTATATACATGTTTCTTTTAGTTTTCAACTTTTGACTATTATATCCATTTTGCTACTTGTCCCTATTAATGATACTCTTACCTTGTAAGCTTTTATGTTTACTTATAGATCTCTAATCATCATGTACGTTTGACACATACCTATGTTCTACTTCACATTTCTAGATTAGCAAGCAAATAGATCTTTTTTATGTCCTAACAGTTTTATCATGATGTAATGCATGTGCACACACATGTATCACACGTATATATAGTCATTTAATTCCTAGAAATGCCTGAACCAACTCTGATACCACTAAATTTGTAACACCTTTATACCTAATTGATAACACATCTAGATATAGGATGTCACATGTCCAAATTGACCATTATTCTTTGTTCACTTTTTTTTGACTCTTTATCTAACTATCTCAATTTATGTACCACTTAAAACTTTCTTTAAATTTTTACACTTGTTAATTTGATCAAGCTACATATATATGGCTATCACAATTCTATTATTTTTAGAGAGCTAGCTCAACTACTTTCTCTCTATCATATCATTTATATCCTTATTTAATTACCGTAGGTAACCATTTTAAAATCTAACTCACATATTAATTATTACACTTCCAGCCTATATCATATTAGGGCATTATGTATATGAACGGGTTATCATTTTTAATTATGCTTAAGTTACTCTTTAATATTAATATTATTACCTTTCTTGGTTTTTAGTCAAATGGTATAAAGTTATAATTTCTACGTATGAATTTGATAGAGCAATTTGTAATAGGCATTATTTGCATCCCTTAGGTTTTCCTTATGCTAATCAAATCAATGCAACTGAAGACTCGACCTAAGCCTTACTCTTCGAGTCTCGAAAGACAAGAAGGAAGCTAGAGGAATCTAGTGCTGCTCCTATTTGATTAGCCAAGAAGAAGTGAGTTGGGCACCATAAGGTAGGAGTCGCTACCTGACAAGAGTCAAGAAATACCTTGTAGGGCCAAAATCAGAGTTGTTCAAAACCCTACTCTTATTTATACCCCCAATTAATATGGAAATTTGATTTGAATTTAGAATATTATTCTTTCTCTCAAGTGACATTTCACAATTAAAATAAATCACTTATTCACATATGAGGAATTACAAAATATATTTACATAAAAATAAATAGGTGCTCGGAATTGAAATATCATACATTAAATCGAGCAGTTGATTGTCTTGAGAACTTTGGTTCCCACATGCCAATTTTGGAAAATGGATTTGATTGTAGTGATTTTTATTAAAATTAGATGATTGGTTTGAAACTTTAGTTCTCGTATATTGATTTTAGAAAATAGATTTTATTGTTGCAACTTTTATTAAGAAAAAATAGAAATTTATTTTATTAACAAAGCACCAATTAATTAGGTATAAAATGATTTTGGTTATTATTCCTTTTAACACGCAAAATCATTTTCTACCTAATGTGGTGTTCATGGAATATTTCGGGATTGAAATTGAAAATGTCATACACAAAATTGGGTGATGCATTTAATTTGAGAACTTTAGTTCTTGTATGTTAATTTTTGGAAATAATTCTTATTATTGTGACTTTTATTAAGAAAAATTAAAACCCATTTTATTAGTAAAACACCAATTAATTGAATACAAATATTTCGGTTATTTTTCCAATCACATGAAAAATTATTTTCTAATTATTACAGCATTTATGGAATATACAGGGAAATAATTCGATAATAAAAATATATTACATGGAAATTACCTAAAATACATCCTAACCAAATAAATAATAAAATTAAAATTACTTTTTGAGACACCTAAAATACAATCTAACCAAAAATAGGTGATAGTAAAAGAAATCATCAGAAAACACACAGAATGCAGAATAAAATAGACAATAGAAAATAAAGGATTATTAAAAGATTGCTTCATCGGGATTTAATGAGGTGGCTGAAAAAATAACAGTAAAATCGCAAAGAATCAAACAACTTGCATCATAACAATAAAAATAAAATATTAGTATATGAAGCAAAATTAGGTAGATAGATAGAAAACAAAATAAAAATGGTCAGCCATGCAAATATATAAAAAATATTGCACAAATAAATTACCACATCTAAATGGTATATGGATAAACCAGAAAGAAAAATAAAAACAATAAAAAATGATAGAAATAACATATTTATATGCGAAGCAAAAATAGATAGACAGAAAGATATAAAATAAAGATGGACAATCCAACAAATGTAAAAAAATATTGCACAAATAAATTATCACATCTAACTAGTAGATGGATAAAGCAGAAAGAAAAATAAAAATAGTAGAAAAATGGGTCAGTTAAAACATGGGGTATATTTGCCATCAGAAAAGATCTCAACCGGACCGAAAAACCATGCTTGAATCTTCAGAAAATCTAAAAAATGGTGTCTAAGGAGTGTATTTTTGCCTTTTTAGTGTATTTTCTCTCTCCTTAAAATCACTAACCTCTTTAAGGAAAATTGAGTTTCCTTTTTATACATGCTTCCCAAGGCTGAAATGACTGTTTTTGGATAAAAATGGTCAAAATGGCCGTTTTGGCAGTTATGGCCTGAGAACAGCCCTTTTGGCAATCAAAATGGCCGTTTTAGCTTGAGAACAGCCGTTCCCTCACAAGAATGGCCTATTTTTTCCAAAACGGCCATTTTGACCCCCCTTTTTTTAGGAAAATTTTAATATCGTTGATTCAGATGTAAAAAATCCCTTTTATTAGGATTTTTATCCGTTTCATCATCATTAGGCAAACTGAACATAGGAGCCCTAGAGACCCAGTGTCTATAGTTGCCCCCAACTTTAGGAGGTGACTACAAAGTATGTGAGGTGACCTAAAGTTTAGAAAGGAAAGAGACTTATACATTATGGGGTGATCTTTTCGTAAGAATCATCGTGATCGGAGTTAATGAGATCTAGGCAGTGCTAGAGATATTACACCTATAGTTGATTTGGTTTAGGCAGTGCTATGGGACATTGCACCTGAACTTAAGCAGCGTTGTGAGATGTTGCACCTAAAGATAATTTGGTTTAAGCAGTGCTGTGAGACATTGCACTTGAACTCAGGTAGTGTTTAAGATGTTGCACCTAAAGATAATTTGGTTCAGATAGTGCTGTGAGACATTGCACTTAAACTCAAGTAGTGCTGTAAGATGTTGCACCCGAAGATAATTTGTTTTAGCCAGTGCTGTGAGCATTACACCTAAACTTGAGTAGTGCTATGAGACGTTACACCCAAAGATAATTTTTTTGAAAGGATTTATTGTTAATGAGTTGCCACCTTTGCTACCAGTAATGGGTAGGTAATTTTATGTTGACACATTTGTGAGGTTGCCTAGAAAACTTAGGTTGCCCCTTATGTAGAAAAAATGAAGTAAAACACGTTAGTTCATCAGAAGTCATTTACAACATAGATGCATGCTGTGTGTGTGAGTGTATTTTTTTAATTCATGTTATGGTTTTGAAAACTATAATTTTATGCTTTTTCCTTGTTGTTATTCTCTTCTCTCTCTCTTTTTATCTCTCTCTTTTTTCTTCTTTCTTTTTTTATTATTATTTTATTTATCTCTATATTTCATTTTATTTATTATTTGTTATTATTATTTATCACGTATTTTATTATTCTATTATTTTATCCATGTTTTGCCAAAAGAATAAAAGTAATGAACAAAATATGCCAATTTTATAAATGAATACTTTTTGAGTACAATATTTTATGTCCTAAACTAATATATAAAAGTAAATAAAATAAAATAAAATAAAGTAAGATAAAATAAAGGCTAAAGAGTTAAAGGTTGTCTCTAGTCTCTCAACATTTGAAGCTCTACCGCTATCATCTTCAGCCTCTGAGCAGTCTGATGCTCAGACTCCTCAATCCTTGTGCTCAGGTTAGTGTTGATGAGGTGGAACTACTCCATCATCTGGGTCTCCAGGCCTTGGAAAAGAGACTCGAGTGATGGTAGAGGCGGTGTTAAAGAAGATGGACAGACCTCATCAGTCCGCTACCTCTAGGTTGGCCTTTCAGGGGTTAAGTCTGCCCCCAAGAGCTCCTCGAGATCTAGTGTGAACTGATTATCCCCACTTGGCTGCTCCTCTACCTACTAATCCAACTCAATATATGTCAGTAGCCTATAGCTTGCTAGTGCTTGGGGATCGGCCTTCACAATCCTAATGGCAATGCAAGTGTCTCGGTCGACCTATAGTTGCTATCAAAGAGACTCACTAAGATGCTGCTCTGGGATGCCTAGCTTAAGTAATATGGTAGTGACAACCCCCTTAACGATGATCCCTTTACTTAAGGATCAGCTGGCCTGGTGCAGGTGCTCGAGGATGGTTCAGGTTGGGTTGAATCGGATGTTGTGCTCTATGGCCAAAAGGCCATATAGCTCGGTCCAGTTCAATTGACTAGAGTTGTCGACCCATATGAGATAGTTGAGAGCCAAGACCTGATGTAGGTAGTGGTGGACTGGGTCTCAAATGGCAAATACCTTAGTCTATCTGGCATTGTAGATGGTGCCAAGCCGACCAATAAATGCCTAATACTTGTCCAAGCTCTTAGAGACCTCAGTGTCTCCATTCATGGGCAGACATAGTAGCTCAGTGAATCGTAAGAAGGAGATGTTGAACTTGCTCCCTAGCCCTACAAAGTGGATGGCGGATGTGTCATTCAGCTGTGCCCACTGAAATTGAAAGGTACTAAGGAACTCTAAGGTAATAGCTGGGTAGGTGGTTCACTGTTGTAGGTAGAACTCTCACCACCCCACTTGGGCAAGCAGCTGATCCACTCACTCTAATATACCTAGATCTTGTAGCATTTGGGTGCACATATATTGGCCCCCAATCTGAGTGATGGTAGCTAAGCATTTATATCGCTTCACCTCCTCATCAATGAGCTAACCCAATACTACCATATGCTTTGTTACAGGCTGGCAACGTGGATGTCTTTGTTGGCATGGTGGCATGGTTACACGTGTATATTTATATGTTGCTTAGGTGAAAAGTTATCAAAATGTATGAAAATGGCAAAAAAAAAAGGCAAAAAAGACCGTGGGTGGCGAAAATGGTTGTTTTCCCAACCGAAAATGGTTGTTTTAGGCCAAGCCCAAAATGCTCATATTCTAAGTCAAAACTGCCATTTTCAACTAGAAAACACTCATTTTTACTTAAAAAAATGCCAGTTTTCTAGCCAAAAATGCCCCTTTTTCATCTTTTAAACCTATAAATGCCCTAATTCACGTATAGATCCTCATGCCACTTGAGTTTTTTCCTTATTTTTGCAACAATGAGTGATGAATTCCTCAAAAAGCTTCATAAAATTATTAATCTCCCTTTCACATGGGCAACTTCCACCTTGGCTCCCTATAGCAGTTTAAAATTTCTTTGAAGAGTGCATCTTGATAAGAATTTTCTCAAGGCATCGACCTGATTTTAGGACCTGTAATTCTATGTCTTCTGATTCTCTCATCAAGAGTTGTGCCCTATGTCCGAGGAATTTATTGCAATTTTAGGTGTGTTTCATTCTTTCAACACACTACCTTACTATCCGACCTATATTCCCCACTACCCGTATGAGGCTATCGATACACTGGGCATATTGCCATGCTGGGCTACCATATGGGTTCCACGGAGAGGGCAAATCTCTTTAAGTGCACTGCTAGACTATGTTAAGAGCTATACTGACATTCCATCCCTCTATGTGGGCACATATTTATTCATATTCTTTCTAAATATTTGATAATTTTAGCTGAAGACCACTTTGGAGACTACTAGCTATTCAACATGATCAATGATTTGAAGAAGGGGCTAAATCCTTTTCCTTTGATCTTGGCTAAAACAATTCTTATTCTAGATGTTGTGCAGTTTGGAGAAGCTAAATTTTTTCATGGGAGTCCACTTCTACTT
>CANXYI011181773.1:0-17497 GCA_948208565.1 Hura crepitans
GATAAAGATTCAAGGACGAATCTTTTCTAAGGAGGGACAAAATGATATGAGCAAAGGAGGGCAAAATGGCCATTCTAACACATAAGGGCAAAATGGAGATTTCACAATGCCCAATGGACCAATTACAATGTCAATGAGCCAAAGAAATTAAATGGGATGCTTATTAATCTCATTTAGGTGTGTGGAGCATGAAGAGCAAGTCAAGAAGCCAAATTAAAGAAGCCCATGCATGTGGCCCATTCTAGGGAGGGAAGGGCCTTGTTTGATTGAATATTTAATTATTTCAATATTAGTTCAAGATAGAAAATTTAATTAGGAGTCAAACAAGCATATCTCTTATTTTATTTCCTATTTTGAAAAATAAGGGCCTTGTTTGGCTTAGCTTTAATTTTTGTCATTTTGTTTCTTTGTGAAAGGGTCTCATCCAAACATGCCCCTTACTTTTTTATTTCCTTATTGAAATAGGGGTTGGTATAAGAGGCCTATAAATAGTCTCATTATTGGCTTGTAAAATAACAATTGAATTATCAATAATATTTGTGAGTTTTTCACATAAGGGTTAGCCTAATTTTATTGGAGATGATAGCTTGTCTTTTTCTTTTTGCAACAAGAGTTGATTTTCTTCCAAGGTAATTTCTTTGGTGAATTTATGTTCTTGTTATTTTTAAAATCAACCAATTACTTGTGTTTCCATACATGTATTATTTGGGGGTGTAATAGATTAAGGGTTTTTTTCTCATTCTTGTTCTAGCCATATTGTATGTTTTAGGGGTTTCGGATTCTTTAACCTTGGGGTTCCGCATCAACACATCTAGAAACTATTCATTTTTATCACTGTTATACCTACAACACCTCTAACCACTAATTTATTTCTTACTATCATCTATAGATACTGAAACTCATTCAATTTTAATTGTAACACTCATGGATATGTCACTGTCATGTGTCAAGTATAGGCACAATTAGTTGCCATAAAAATTCATGTAAATTTTGATTTATTTTCTTTAGCTTCACATTAAGATAATAAGTTATCTTGTATTTCTTATACTTCCACACTTATATATTTAAAATGAATAATTCGCATAATAACAACACTAACTTCCTAATTTTACAAGTTAAATCTAATTCTAATCAAATTCAGTCAAGATCAAAACCACATTTCTTAACAAAAGATTTTCCGCATTTATATTCAAGACAAATACAAAATATGTGAAAACAAACAAGATATTGGATTCTTAAATTGATATATTCCACTTCTGGCCAAATATGGTAATCAATATACGTCAGCATTTTTCTAACTTCATGCATTATTATACTGATAGCACTGTATATTGCTTCAAATGCATAGTTCATACCCTTTCAGTCATCCAATTGACACACTATAGTTTCAAATACTCAGTTTGGACATTTCAAGATGAACAAATAGAGTAAGCATGATGCAATTCACAAATAACTAAACTCAACACTTGCATTTGCCAATAACATTTTCAATTATTGAATATACCCAACACATTTGGTCAAGGCGAGAATTAACGATTAAGTAATTGCATGAGTAATAATTCAATAATAAAATATGCAACTACCTGACATAATGATGAAAACTTACTTTGAATGTCCAAAATTGAATGTAATAAGAAATTTCATAAATCATACCTTGAATATCCAAAACCCCGTGAGCCAAAATCAAAATCGCAACTTTCGCTGTCGAGATTAGAGAACGACGAGATCAGAGAACGATCGATATCGGACAACAGTCTGAGCTATCGCTTTCCAAATAGGAAGATTAGAAAAGGGGCCAATTGGTGAACGATCGCACCTTTCGCTCCAAACAGCAAACCATAGAAAGCGGGATATCAAACAACAGCAATATTACGACGATAGAGATCGAAGAAACTCGATTTCTAGAATGGGGTTAACAGATAATGAGATGTAGGAAATAACGTTTTAGAGATTTCTTCTAGATCGAAGATCGGCAAAATGCAGAATTAAGATATCAAAGACTGCAGATGTACCTACTTTCGATATTTTCAACCAGCGAAAACCAAAAAGGCAATATTAGAGAAAGGAAGTTACAAAGATCTGGAGTTATGAAGGAATACAAATAGTTTCTTAAAAAAAAAGGTGGTATTTTGATATTAAAAAACCTAATAAAGAAATATAGTTTAACTATAAAGCATTCTGTGAAAATAAATATCGAAAGGGGACAATTTATATAATTTTCCCTATATATTTGGACTAATTGTTATGCAACGCAAGAAATATTCAAGAAAACAACGTCAAAGAATTCAAAATATGTTTTGCCTTAATTTTCCTTCCTAAACTTTGCGCCCACTTTAACATCCCATTCCTTATCAAAATCGTAGTTATATTAAAATCTCATCAATTATGTAATGCAATAGTATGCATCCCATTCTTGAACAGATTTAATTACTCTCCCTCCTAAAATTATGATCTCATTTTTCTTTTTTTTTTTTTTCATGTCTTGAAATATAACTCAGTTTTCATTGTAAAATTATAGTTAACTTAATAAATATATATAAGTAATTATTTCTTAAATTAATAATATAGTCCTTATTTTTGTTAATATATATTAGTAAAAATATATTAATTAAACTGTATTAATTAAAATTTTCTTAATATCTGTAAAGAAAGAAGAGAAACTATGTTTTTAAAATTGAGAAAATATTTTATTTTATAATTAATCTAAATCCATATTCATAGTAAAAATCTAAAATTCCATTTCTACAAATCTATAATGACCTTATATAGTAATTATATTTATGAAAATAATATATAAAAAGATATTTGTGTTATAATAAATTTTAAAAAAAATATATATAATTAAATTAAACACTTATAATTTTTTAGCCCAATTGAACACTTATAGTTGATTTTACACTTTTAAAATTCTTATGTATGTAAAAAATTTAAATTTTTATAAAAATAATTCTTACATAGAAGTATATGGACTTTAATTAATTTTATTTATTTAATATTATATTGTATAAGAGACAAGTAACATTCAAAATGTATACATGTGGATAAGTAAAATAATGCAAAATTAACTTAATTTTACTCTATTATTTTATAATAATTAAATCTTGTAAAAATATTAAAATAATATATATATATATATATATATATATATATATATATATATATATATATATATATATATATTATAAAAATTATTTTATCATATGTACATGCACACAAAATTAATTTGACAAGAAGTGAATAAGAATCTTTCTATAAAAATAGAAGTGAGTAGAAATTTTCAAGTAGGGTAAATCCACCTTAGGTATTTTGTACTGCATCACAATTTTTTTGAAGTATTTTCTAAGCATGCATTACGTGAAATTTTATAGTAGATAGTTGTTTCATAAAAAAATAAAACTCATATTAACATTAATTGGCCCTTAAACGAGTTTGAAAATAATCGGCATGGAAAGAAAATTCTCGAAATTTTACGTAATTGGATGTGTTCATCGTATATGGGTTCCAAGAAATAAGAATTCCTCGTAAAATATTAAGCAAAATAAGATTCTTAATCCCCTCAAATCATAGAAAAAGATATTCAAAGCTTAATGGATGAGGAAAAATCAAAAAGAAATTATGAATTTTAAGTGTGGAAAAATACACGAGTTGGACGCAAGCATTGCCCATAGAAAAGCAAATGTCTAGTCTTGGCCTGGTTTTGTAATCTTGTAGTGAAGAAGAACAGGGTAAATATCCTCAAAAGCAGCGTAACTTTCTTCTCTCTTCTTAGCTCCCGTTATTACAATCTTCCCCGACACAAATATAAGCATCACAACCTTCGGCTTCTTCATTCGATATATCAATCCTGGAAATATTTCCGGCTCGTAGGTACAGAATTTTCCATGATCACTGTACACAAATTTCTCTAATCGGATCGAAAATTTGACGTCGCAGGATGCCACTATGTTCTGAACCTTGTAGTCCTTGAATCTTACGCTAAACCCTAATTTCTCCAAGATTCTTGCGTATTTCCTCGCCGCGATTTTAGATTGTTGCTCGGTTTTAGCGCCGGTGCAAACAATTTTGCCGGAGGCGAAGATGAGTGCGGTGGTTTTGGGTTCTCTGATTCTCATAATGACGGCGGAGAAACGCTTAGGGTTGTACTCGGAGTTACGAGTGTGAAGTGCAATGTGTTTAAGGTCAAGTTTGCAGTCCAAGTTAACCGTTGATACTATGTTCTGTAGGGTTGGAATTATAGTATTATCCGCCAGTGTAGACATTGATGATCTCTTCTGATTCTTTTTAGGTTATCGTTCAGAGAAAACTTGCAGGGCAATGAAATTAAAACAAAAAATAAGAGTTATTATTAGACCTCTGATTCCTATATAAGGACTTCAAATCCGTATCCCAATCGGAGTAATTATACAAATATAATTAGGTCATTCCTATTGGGATATGGATTAGTATTATACTATCGCTATTATAATAACATACGCGTATAAACGGGCTTCAAAGTTTGATTAGAAGTAGAGATTGTAAAATTTAACTCAATCCATAAATCCAATCTATTATGATTTATATTTTTTTTTATATATATTCAATCTGATTCGCAAATAATTTGTATACAATTCGACTTATATAATTCAAAAAATATAAATTGAATTAGAGTCAATCTACACGTCAATTCAATTTGTCTCCAATTGAGTTGGGCCATGAATAGATCCATATGATCCATTTGATCTACGTATCTTTTAAATGTAAAAGTATAAAGTAACTCTCCATAAGCGAATTGCTAGCCAATTATTTAGCGGATAAAATCATTTTATCTCATTATTGATATTAAAAAAATATTAATAATCATATTATTGATCATTGTAAAGGAGATGTTTTCTTTATTTTAGATGTCCTATAAATTAAATTTTAATAAAAATAATTGTTTCAAAAAAATTAAATGTGATATATAAAATTAATTTTTTAAATAATAAATATAAAATCGGTCTCTAATTTAGTTGATAATGTCATAAATGGTATAAAACAATATACAAAATCGATAAAAAGACTAAAATATGGAACTCATAGTTATAAAATCAATCTTTAATTATTTCTACTTTCTTAAGTGTGATAGTAATAATGATTACATATCATCGTTAAATATAATTTGAAATAATTAAATGATAAAATTATAAAAAGGAAGTCAAAATAAATAAATGAGTCAAATCGGTCGACTCGTGACTCAACTCGTTCGGCTCTACCTACGGATTGACCCATAATCCGCTAATGACTCAACCCATTTTTGATTTATATATAATAATCCATTCATAACTCAATCCATTTAATTCAACCCATTTTTAATCTAATTTATTTTAATCCGACCCGATTTATTTGCCACATCAGCCATATATATATCTCCAGTGTCATGAAAAACTTTTAGTTTATCGATTGCAATCAAATGTTCTCTTGCATGAGTATTATAAACAAAATTATTTTTGGGTCAAGGTTATTTTTTGTTTTTATACTTTTGGAAATTGCTATAAATAATTGTTTTATTATTTCTCTTAATTTTTTTAAGTGGAGAGAATGCAATATATGCTACATATTGTCCGTTTTAAAACACATACGTCGATTTTAAAAAATTTAAAGATAAAAAAATTACTTATTTTTAAAAATACAAAGACGATATCTCCCATTTCAAAAGTTTATTAATAATAAATTAAAAAGAAAAGAGAAGTTTCGGGGTTTTTTTTTTCTTTTTTTCAATCATTAACAAGTAGGAGGCAAAAAATCATCTTAACCTTTTTAATTTTTTTTAAACACACATATTATTATTATTATTATTATTATTATTATTATTATTATTATTATTATTATGAAATTTGATTAGTTTCTGCAAATGCAAGTGAAAGAAACAAATTAGGTTCGTAATATTTTTACGAGTTAAATCCATAATATGGGGCATCAAAAAGGTGCAGACAAATTTTTTCTCTAGGAAAACATGAAAGGCCCTCCTTGTAAACAAATTTTAACCTTAGGAGTATATTTGTTACGCTGGGGTCTATTTTGGCACCCATTAAGTTGCATTCACGTAAGTCAATGGTGGCAACAGGGTCAGCATTTGCGTATGTGTAAACGCGGCCGACCTCAATGTCCACATTCCAGAACAATCCATTTAACAAATGCAAGCTGTAACTTTGGCTTAGCCAACAATTCATCTTTTCTAAACCTATAAATAATCGGCCTAATGGCTTAGCCAACAATCCACCTTTTCTAAACCTATAAATAATCAGCCTAATCTTCTCTTCCCTCTAATTTTTCATCTGAACTTAGAAAACGAAACAAAGAAGCCAAGAAAATCAAAGATTATGGCAGGAGGACAAGGAGGAACAGAAGCTTTTCCTGATCTGGGACGACATTGCCAACATTCTGAATGTAATCAGCTTGATTTTCTTCCGTTCACATGCCATGCTTGTCATAAGGTAATTTCCAAATTTCTCATCGCATTTATTCAATTCAATTTTAGATAGAAGTGTTTGAATATGTTTATGATGTGCACGCAGGTCTTCTGTTTAGAGCATAGATCATACGAGTCTCATAATTGCCCAAAATCTGATCACAACAGCAGAAAAGTGATGATATGTGAAATATGTTCATCATCCATGGAAACCACTAATTGTAACGAGGAAGAAGAGAAGTTGATAATGGAAAAACATGTAAAGTCCGCAGATTGCAATTCCGTAAAGAAGAAGAAAGATAGGTGTGGTGTTAAGCTATGCAAGGAGATTCTGACCTTCTCTAATACATCTATTTGCAAGACTTGCCAATTGAAAGTTTGCTTGAAGCACCGCTTTCCAGCTGACCATCAATGCTCCAAGCTTTCTTCAGCATCCAACAAGAAGTTTCTGCTAGCTTTGGCTTCTAGACGTGCCAAAGATTCTATCAAAACTCGACCTTCCTCTTCCTCAAAATCTAGTACTTCTTTTCCTACGAAGGTCTTTTGATGCCATATTTGTCCACATCAATCTCCTCTTCTTCAACAATTATGTAATTCTAGTCACTGCTCACTCTATTTTAGTGTATGAACTTTCTTTTTCAATTAAGAGATTCACGGGGGTATGGACAAGGAGATTGTACTTGCAATAACACCATTGAGAAGATGCTCGGTACAAGTATGGATGCAAATTATAACTGATACCAATAATCAATATAACTTGCTATAAAACAAAAGGGATCTCCAAGAACCTGAAAGCAATATACATACAATCTCACTATATAAAGAACTCATCCCATGCCAACAATTTCACAGAAAGCACTTTTTGGTAATCGTATACATTCTTCCCAAGCGATGCAAATTACAGTTTCGATTTCACATACATTTCCAAAGGGAATATTATATCACCACTCCAAATAGATGCATGCAAACACGAATTATCTCCATCAAACAGCCGTCCAATGCTGCATTCATAATGCTTGCCGTTTCATGCGGGCCAAAAGTGCAAGCAGGATCTTCTTTCTCGGACCCTGCCAATTATGCCTCATCGCTAAGAGATCAATTTCCTAAGAAAATTGATTTAATGTGAACAGCAAAAATGATTTCATAATTCATTTCATTATATGCCAAATGACGCAATAGAATCCTCCTTTGCTTAAGGGGGTTTATTTTCCCATCAAGAGAAGATGATTCTCATGCTTGTTGTATGGTCACCCACTTGGTGGATAATATCATGTACAATAATACCATGTGGTAAGTGGAAAAAATAGAGGATTGATTAGCAAAACAAAATTGTTTCATTCTGGCATCGTCTATAACGCTACTGGTAAAGGTAAAAAGAAAATAGAATTCGGATAGCTAAAGCAATTGTCTGGGTACACCGTGTGGTAAGTGAACAAAAAAGATGCTAAACAAATTGTTTACAGCAAAACAAAGGAAAGTTAAAAGCAGTACCATTGGTATGCCCATTTCCTTGAGGTCTTTATCCCCCATCTGCGTCAGTACACTCATGTCTACCTATGAAGCAATAAATCAAGATTTAAACAACTTGATGTTATACGAAAGATGGTGAAGAATCAACTCTAAAACTGATAATGAAAAACAGTATCACTATCTGTCAGCAAAAAGAATAATTCTTAGAGGTACTTATGAGATCACTAGGAGGAACATCAATTACAATTTCAATGTAGCATCTATATATGCATATCAAAACGCTAGATGAAACAGAATTAATACCGCTCCAACTGATTCAAATGAAAATGAAATTCTATAGGGTCGCACTCCTCCAAACTTTGCATATATTCGTAAAAATCCAAGCAACCATAAGTTCAACAATGAAACTTTCACTTCTAGGACGACAATTGAATTGAAACTTTCCCTTTCTCCTGAAAAACTTCTAGGAGCCCATGACAATTGAAGATAAAAACTTTTACTTCCTCCATCACTGAACAATTCTAAGCTAAAGTTTAAACAGACTTATGTTGGTATATTTCCTTATAGTCATTCTGACATTTCTCTGCTTCAAAAGCATTTAATTACAACTTCTACTTAATTTAAAACACAAGCTTGTACTTTCATCCACTTTATAAGGAATATAAGAAAGAACTCACAACTCTTTAATCATTTCAAGTATATTTAAAGTTTGAAAAATAGCTTACTTCTTCCGCCTGAAAATTGACAGCATATTTACCCAAACCAAGAGAATGCAAGAAGCCTGCAACAGTTTGAGGTTCTTCTCCCTGGAAATAAATACATAAATAAGTGAACTGAGCATAAAGTTATATAACATGGCGAAATGACAACATAACAAGCACCATATGCAATACAATTTGAAAGATGCCACTTCTTGGTGCTGCTCTTGATACTACATTGCCAGCTTGAGAGGTTGCTTTCATCATTACATGCGGAGAGCCTGGAAGCCTAGAAGCATCAACAATTTCACCACTCAAAAAACATCCACCTCTGTAAACATCAGCAGTTCTCATGGATGTTACTTTCTGCGTTTCATCAAAATTTCTTGGCGGTGACAGCCTGCTATAACTTTCTAAAATTTGATTTGGGGATCTAGCTCTTGATCCTGCCAACATCTGATGTGAGTAAAATTTGCCAGATAAGCCAACTTCTCGCAATTCATCAGCAGTTCCTCTAGGAATTATTTGTCTCAAAAAGCTACTTCCATCAGGTTCAGGCCCATGTGGCAGCATGTAAGAACTTTCAGAACTCATCGAAGGCTGAATGGATTTTAATGAATTTTTGTGTGGGTCAATTTTCCCCCTTTCTTCAACTATATTCTGAATCTTCTTGGATAGTCTTTTGCGCATCAACTTCAATCGGAGATCATTTTTGGCAATCTGAGATCCTTCCTTATGTCAATGCAGCAGCATCAGCAAACAATATTTTACACAAAAAGCAAAATAACATGCAGAAGATATTCTGTTACCATTAACTCCATTAATGCCATGACTCCACTTTCCAGCATCTCCTCGCTTCCTGGACAGTGGCAGTCTATCAAATCCACATAATGTTCAGAAAACACAATGTTGCCGGAGGAATATTACAATATAATTATTTCTCAGGGTACAACGACCTAAAAAATTGTTGCAACTATTTTAAGATATGAAAAATCAGATAAAGATAGCCACTTCTCTTATTACCATACTAAAAATAGGAGAAACATGAAACCAAGTTTTAGACTTATTATGATCTGCAAACCATAGCACTAATGCCTGTAAACTTACCTTAATAAAAGTACATTAACCTGACTTAAGGCCAAAAGAAGAAAAAAGGAGTAACAACAAAGATTTAACGTCATACCACCACCTTTTTTTCAGTTTTTCCAACTTCAACTTGGCCAATAATAGCTTAAAAAAACATTTTGTCATTTTACTTCCATTTTATTAATTCGTTTCTCGATACAGAATTCAGCAATTCTTAACATATAAAATGTGTATTTATTTACCTCAACCAAGGAAAAGCTCATATTAGAACTCTAACAATCAAAACTAAAACACTCTTAGCATATATGGAACTCGATGATCGCAAATGTATATAACCAGAGAAACCCACCTTTTGTTGGCTGAAAACAATAAGCTGTCACCATTATTCCCAAATCCCTCTCCTCTATATCTTTTGCCTCCCTTTGTCACCACCTGCAAGCCATTAAAAACCAAAAACCCAATAATTGATTGATAATAAGAAACAGAAACTCCACATTTAGATTTGTTAACTTTATACTTCACTCCAGTTTGAACAAACCAAATTGATGACATTACAAAGAAGTAATAGTAAGAACGAACTAAATAACGTGAAATATTTACAGGATGAATCCATTCTTTTCAAAACCATAACTAATTCTTTTTCAAAAGGAAAAAGATTCTCAATTCCGTGTCTTCCACTCCAATTTCCTAAAATAAAAAATCTTAATTACCAAGCAAGCCCAACACGAACTTATCAAAATCACAAGGAGATAGACATTAATATACATGCCTCAAATTTTCAACCATAAAAAAAAAAAAATATGAAGGGAGAAAGGAAAAGGATACCTGGCCAGAGCGACCCAGAGTGATCGTGACCTCCGGGCTGGACATTTTTATAATAAAACGATGGCAAATTAAAGAGAAATTATCAAATTCTCATCTAAGCATGGACATAGATGAAAAGCAATAGACCTTGATATGATGCTACAAGGCAGAGTTGAGTATATGACGTACCCAAGAAGGAAAAGAGAGAGAGGATTCAAATGGACCAAAATGAAGAAAGGAACAAGTAAAACACTGGTTGAATAATTTAATAGGAAAAAAACAGAAAGAGGGTCTACCACACACTGTAGGGGTGACCGACGACTCAAAACCGACAGGTTGTGATTTCATGAAGATTGGAACAGAAATCAGAACAGTTTTAGATTATTAGACTTGGAGTAGGTATCGACGGATTAATTTTTAATTTAACTTATTTACAAAAATTTTTTGAAAATAAAAATTATAATCAAATCATTAATAATTGATTATCATTAATTTTTAATTAACTAATTAGTAATTATTAATTAATTATTAAAAAATTATTACATACAATTATTTAAAATATAATTAAAAATAATCATCAATTCAATATTTAAATATAAATTATATCACATTTTAAATATAAATACAAAAATTGCAAATAAAATAATTTATAAATTAAAATATAAATCATAAAAAAATTGTTAATATCGATGCAATAAAATAAGATTACATTGGTGACTCGGTTGTTAAAGTTGACGAGGGATAACTTTTGATGAGATAAAATAATTCTACAAAAAAATAAACAATAATTCAATCTAATGTTCAATAATATATATATATATATATATATAAAAGGTTAATAGAGTAACATTAAGAAAAAAATTATAAAATTATAGATGAAAATCAGTTAACCATTAATCATCGATTAATTAGATAATAATATTACATTTAAATTCATTAATTATAATTTTTAAAAATAAAAAGTATAATCTTGTCTAATTAAATTAGTTATTGTACTTATCAATTTTTTATCGATTTAATGATTTTTTAATTTTTTTTATGCAGCCCAAGTTTCAATTTGAAGTGGTTTTGATTTATCTTCGATTTCAAATGGTTGGAATGATTGGAATTATTTTGAGTTTTTTTTTATTTCTTAAAAGTTGTTTACTATTTTTTATTTATTGTTTTTATTAAAGTTAATGAGATTGAAAAAAATGGAAGAGAAAAAAATTAGAAAAAAAGGTAAAAAGAAGAGAACAAATAGGAAAAAAGAGAAAAAAGTGGTAAAAAAATTTTTTGTCACCATAACCTCATTTGATAAGTCATCTTCATCACAAGACCATTTACTCACATACATAGCTTTCTTGAACTCGGCATATCAAGGCTTACTCACAAGAACCATTCGGCCACTATCTATATCCTCTCTATATCACAATTGTTCACTATGATCCAGTTCAAATTTGCATTCCAAACATAAATTAAGCATTTCACTAATTTCCCTTTTTCATCCAAATATCAAGCATACACCATTTAACCTAACTCATTAGCATAAATAGGTGATATCCAATTACTTGAACTTATGGATAATACTCACATGTCAAGTCTATACTCGTGCCCACACTTTTACTTAATTACATCAATGCATAAGTCTCCTTACTACTCTCTTTATAACTAGCCTTTTATAACTACTTAATCTATCACCACCTCATTCATCCATTTTAGTTTCAACATACATTTGCATAGCATATCAAAAATACTCTCATATATAGACCCTTATTAACCTTTATAATGCATAATATTCACAAATTTACATGAAGTTAAGGTACAAACTTATTCTTATCTCACTTTTTAAGGCGATTTCTTAAAAATTATTTCATAATAAGTATTAGAGAGAAAAACAAAAATAATTTAAATAAACATATTTTTATTTTTTCAAAAATTAAACAAAAAATCAAAATAATACTAAACATGCTCTAAATTTTTCTAATTTAGTTAGATTTTAAAATCGTTTTAATGTAAATAGGTAACAAAAAAATAATAATACAAATAAAAACGTTAAACATTCAAGAAGAATAAATTTTAATTCTTTTGAAAAGATATATAAGAAAATATTGATAATTTACTTTTATTTACTATTTAATATTCAAAACGGATACGTACTACATTAAATTGCTCAAGTATAAATACTCATTAAAATTATTTAAATATATACACACGCGATTGAAACTATAATTGAAGGTTCAGTTTTCGTTTGATTTTAGTTTAGGTTTCTAAAATATAGATTCAGACTAGAACAACCATTCCTTGGCGTTTTGTTTTTTTTTTTTTTTAATTTGGATCTATAAGCCGTTGATAATAGTTTAATTTTGATTGAACCGAAGTTCATGGTCACTCCTTACACTGCTAGTATTAGACCTCTTCATCTGCAGGACAAACTACCATCAAAGCTTTGATATTTAAATCGTAAAACTCAAGTTCTAATGGGACTTTAGAAAATAAAATAATGTCTTATCTAAATCAGACTTCGAATAATATTGAATTTTACATACATACTCTGAAAAATTAAATTAATTAAATTTACTCATATATTAGAAAAATATTATAGTTATTGTATTTATCACATTTCCTTTCTATTAATAAATCAATTTATATAAATAATTTGGGTCGAACAACCAAGTAAAATTGCTTTGGTATAGCGGTATTCAATTGATTTTTACATATACAGAAGATGGGCACATTATAATAGTTCGGGTTGAACGAGGTTAAGTTAGTACGTGTAGATTTTTATGATGTATTGGGGATGAGCTAGTTAGTATTTTAAGTCATCATCTGACTTTATCTTTTGCCCAAAAAAGATTTTGAATCAGTTCTTATTTATACCTTAATAGTATACATTCTTTTATATTTTAATGTTTATCAATTCCATATCATGCAAGCAAGAATCTTAATTAAAAGCATAAATGTCACCTGTTCATATAAAGAAAAAAAATTGTCATATTCAAAATTTACAATAAAGCGTAAATGTAAATTGAGTATCCACAAATTGAATCATTTATTAGTGATTATTTGACCTGACAACTACCCGTAATTCTATAGAGATTGGCGGTAATTATCCAACTTCCATTTATAGGAGATTGACCTTTATTAAAATATATTTTTTATGTAACTTTTATTAAGAAAAAATAAAAAAAATATTTTATTAAAAAAACCAATTAATTAGATAGAGAAATCATTGATGTGAGGCTAGGTCTTTTAGATATTACAACCCAAAATAAACAAAAGAGATAAAATGAACAAAAACCAAATAAGCACGTAGAGAATAAATAATTAGTCATGTTTCTGCATCACTAAGTCCGTACAGACTGATATGGTCCTCGATTTATGTCTGTGTGGACTACAAGATGATGGGCACATTATAATAGTTCGGGCTGGAAGAGGTTAAGCTAGTACACATATATAAAGTCCAAACCAATCCTTAAAATACGGACTTTTTAAACAAGTTTAGATAAGGTGGAGCATATATATAAAAATATTTGTCCAAATCCTTAAAATTTGCAGACAATCGGATTGAATTGGATGGGTATCCTTCTCACATCTGACATTTGGTTCAATTTTTTATAAGGATAGAATGTCAATTTGAAGAAAAAACAAGCAATGAAATAGATGCACGGATCAAGTAAAGTCTATTAGTGTGGACAATGGAGTGAAAAATGGCCAAAGGGCAAAACGAAAAATACATGAGAAAGCCAAGGGTAAAATTGGAAACGTGTATTTGGTGGCAAAGTGATGAGTGGAATACATGTATATGGGTCAAAAATATGCATATGACATGTGAGGAATATAGAAATGTGAAAAACAATGAGGTTCAAGAGATGGTCTTGGTGAATAGTGACATCGGGCCACGAATAATGCTTCTCAGACTCGAGTGGAGTTGACCTGATTGAGGAATAGCATAAATTATTTGATGAATTATAGTATAATTTGAGGAGCATTTGATACTATATAAGAAGTTAAAAGTCGAAAACGAAACCAGATTATAGTCAACAGTGAACCAAAAATTTTCAAAAA
Organism: Hura crepitans; assembly: GCA_948208565.1. NCBI lineage: Eukaryota > Viridiplantae > Streptophyta > Magnoliopsida > Malpighiales > Euphorbiaceae > Hura > Hura crepitans. The sequence continues at coordinate 14,533 of CANXYI011181773.1, forward strand.
TGAGCTCAAAAAAATCCAAAATTTGAACACCTTGATGCTAAAAAATTCCCAGTGAAGACACTCATTTTTGTTTGGGCTAAATAAACAATATTAATAAAAATGTTTATTTTAAACTAATCAATGTAATTAATATATCTCATAATTTTAAATGTTTAGGTTATCTATTACTCTTTCATATTTGAGAAAAAGAATTATTATTATGATATCATTAATACTATTATTTATAATATTATTATTTACAAAATATTATCATTATTTTAGTTACTACTATTATTGTCCATGAAAGATTATAGTTGTTATTGTTGTTTACAAACATTATATTAAATGTCATAATATTTTATAGTTATCATTTTATAATTACCCAATTTAAATTTTTATCATCAAAAGTATATTTCAAATATTATTAAAAATATTTAAATTAAATAGTGAGCAATATAAAACTTACTATTAAAATTTAATTAGACTAATAATTAAAATAAAAAAAAGGACACGAAAAAAACCTATACAGATAAAAATAAAAAAATAATAATAATTACAAATAAATAGAATACAAAAATACATCTAAAATATTATAATCTAAAGATTATAAAAAAGTAAAAATATAGAAATACAGAAATTAAAAAATAATAAGAAATAAGAATACAAAAATACAAATAAAAAATAAAAATAGAAATTACAAATATAGAAATTATAATAAATACATTAAAAAATTTGTTAGGCCATTACTCAGACCCAAGCCTAACAGTTCAGCTCAAGCCTAACACAAACCCATTTTCCTCTACAATCCATTTCCAGCACCAATACTAAACTATCTAGCCCAGAAAGCTCAAACATAATAAGAAGCAAGCGTTGTTGTACCCATTCTACTTGTGATACCCTTTACCTATCTGGTTATCAGACCTAAATAAGGAGTGACACACAACCATACTTCATCTTCCTACTTATCCGGTTTCTTTAAAATCTTTTCTTAACCCTTTTTAATGAACTACATATTTTCTTATCATACAACTTATAAAAATCGGTCTTAACAAAAATCCTCATCTAAGGTTTACTAATGGGTCCTTGTGTTGAAAATCCGACGGCATAACAACTATACGAGAACACTATCCCAAATAGTAACCTGCATAAATCAACACTTCTAATATATCCAACCATATCTCAACATCAGCTTGGTCTATCTAACCATGCAAACTCAGCATCATCTCTAATCACACATATACATAATACCAATACTTTTCTCATATCCATTCCAATCCATACATACTCAATATCTCATAAATCATCATATATCAATATTCATCGATAACATGTTCTCATATATATACATATACAAGTCCACATAACTTTTAATACACAATAGGCCCATAATCCATACATAAATATACATGTAACTCCTTATAAAATCTTTCCATATACTTTCTACACAGAATACAAACTGTATAACCAACATTATCTTCATATAATCCCATATCATCTGTAGCCGAGTGGTTCTTCCCTTTAAGCTATGCTTATACCTATGCATCGCAAACAAATGATGCGTTAAGCTTTGCAGCTTAGTGGTGTATCCAGCATAGTATGGCACATTTATAAACATGTAATATCATTTGTGATAGGTTATTATGCTTAATAGATATTAACTATATAAAGAATTCAATAAGGAATACATCTTAATATAGCATGCATTCAGATGTTCTTTAATCTTATTATGAACACATTTATATCATTCACCACATATTAAATACTTTCAATAACATAACATGGATAGCATATAATTCTACCATGCAAAGGATCAATATTTCATACATGGTTGTATCGGCATAAGAAAATAGGGCATGAAATCTTAACATAGGGACATCTCTAATGCTTTTCTAACCATATGATAATCACATACATTTTATTCTATCTCATCATAACATCTCTTTATGCCCTACTTATCACTTATTATGCCTCAAACACACTATGGTCATCATACAAGATCATTATCATACCATTATTTATACACAAATCTTGCATTTCATTTCATTTTACATAGCATTACATATCTACATGATCACTCATATTTATATGATCCTGCACTATTCATAGTATGCATAATATTCGATATAAACTATATGTAAAGAGGAATTACATCTTTTCTTGCATATGTAAACCATGAAATTCATATAATAATGCAGTTACTCCTATTTTACTGTTTCCTATTTTAATCTTCTTAGCATATATCATTTAATTGTCATTCTTTTTTACTTTAATTTACTTTGATCATAACTAATAGACAACTCCCAAAACTATATATCAGGATCATCGTCTATAATAGCCCACATTTTGACCTTACAGCTACTGTACTAGCATAGGCATGCAGTGAACCTATTGAACCTCCCTACGGTTGCACCTGCATAATTGTGCAGTGGCTTTATAGACTTGACGACTATTGCACCAGTGTAAGTGTGTAGTGGCCCTATTGGACCTTAGGCAGTTGCACCCACATAGATCCAAAAATCATAAAAATACAAGTCTTTGGGTCAGACTAAAAGTGGACTTATAGACCAACATTAAAGGATTGAAGTGCCCTAGTAGCTGCTATCATTCCCTTAGTTGACAGATCAACCTATCCAATTTAGGTTGTTATACTCTTATGGGCCATTACTTAATTATGTTTCACATGATTACCTATATTATGATCATCCGTTCTTTATAACTCATTATTAAAATTTCACAAGCTTTAAGCATCATATCATGCTTCCATAAGATTTTAGGGTGTATTTAAGCATCCCCAACAACATACATTAAGCCCTTAGGCTTTACAACATGATTTATTAAGAGACCAAATCTTATCTAAGCCATTTAGCCATCTCATAATCTCTTTTGTGCATTATGGTGTTTCTTAACTACCGTATGCCATTCATATCATCATTTCATCTTTTTCATGCCAATAGTTTATATATATGTTCAAATAGGTTTCCATTAT
>CANXYI011181832.1:0-16375 GCA_948208565.1 Hura crepitans
TTAGTTATTTACTTGCTTACTTATACTCATTCTATCTTTTAACGGTCTTTAATTACCATTTCACTTATGTTGCAAGATTATATACTAAGATCGAATATACTTATCTTTAAGTGTTTAGCCAAGTTACATTGTTTACCCATATTACTCATTTCATCATCACATGAGCTACCATACTCTTGACTTATGCTTGTTCTCATCTCATTCACAAATTTGTAATTTATCTATTTATCATGTTTCATTTTATATGTATAATCTCTTTTGTTATGTATTGCACTTGCTCTAAATATAGACATAAATATATTTGAGGTTATACACCTCACCCATTAAGCTAACCCACTAAAGAGAAACAAAACCATTAAATTTTTATACATTACATCACTTCTTGTTCATTTATTCAATCAAACTATGGTGGTTAACCATTAATTCATAGTCTTACATCATACACACACATATGCATGAGAACCCATACAACCACCCAATTCATACCCATTTCTAGTTTAACTCTTTTCAAATCATTAATCCAATTATGTCCAAAATGTTTATTTAAGACTATATACTTTGCATTTATACATAGTTTCAACCTTAGTCCCATAAACACGCATCTCACACTATTCGACCCTAAGTTCCTCCCTATGTTAATTACTTTTCTTCCCTCTTCTTTAGTCCAAATAGGTTTATAACATGTAATTAAGGTCATTTTCACACTAATTACCCTTAACCTCACTTGTAAGCACACACTCACTTATTATAAGCCATTCAACTGCTAAGCCTTCCATCACACACACCTCATTTTTCATTCAATTTTCAAGTCATACATGCTTATATCACTCTAACCACACCACTTATGCATTCATTATACATAATTACATTCATATGTGCACACACCAAATGTTACATACACATCCACACAAATTAGAAATAAGTAATTAAATAGAATTTATTGTATATATCATTAAATCCACTTACTATCATTCCCAAAGTACACCAAAGACACCATTTAAGCCTTATCTTTGCCTTTCTCCATCATTTCCCTCTTTTTCTTTACATACATATTAGGAAATAAATTAGAAAAATCCAAAATAAATTTATAAGCATTCTAAATCTAAAATTAAGCTTAGAATCACTTAATCAGCAATGAATTCTAACTTAAAAAAAAGAAACCAAGAAAAATATCACTTAGTCATAATGTTGACACTATTTACAAAGGGAGAAATTCTGTAAAAATAAGCTTACTTTTGGATTTCCCTCATAAGAATAAGTATTAGGAGGTGGTGGAGGCTAATTTAGGATAATTAGTTTCTAAATTAATGGCTAGTTTAAAGGATAAAGAAGAAAAAGAAAGGGGGAAGTAGGGATGAGTGGCATCAGCAATCGAGAGTAGAGGGAGGAAGATGATAGCTTTTAATTAGTCTAGGGTCCTTTCTTAAGTAAGGAATTTTTTGTTTAGATTGATAACACATGGCAAATCTATGGGTGGATATTGATTCTAGCATAAAAAATACTCAAAATTTAATTATTGGTGCTACATGCATCACTTAAATTTTCTTCTAATGCCATTAATTTTGAAAATACTCAATTTAGATGTCCCATAAAAATTGTAATTTAGTTCCGAGAGGAACTATTTATTTTAAGCCATTATGCCATTATTTAATTTCGTTTAATTATTTCCTGATGTCAGAAAATTCTAAACTCCATGCCATTAGCTTAGTTAGAATTTTTTAGCATTAAGTCATGCTATTTTTTATTATTTTGAGTACTTCTAAAATATTGATTCATTCAACTTTAACTACGTTACTATTCCTAGGACACTAGAGGGAAACTTTTCTTGCATTTTTATTCCCTTAAATGACTTTAATTTCATTCCAAATTTCACCCATAATTATGTTACAATTAATACTTCCATTCAGTAACATTAGTGCATCCTGAGTCTTAGGAAATGCTATTCACTATTTAAGAAGTACTATTTATAACATCAAAAATTACAAGTGTTACAATAGAATTTGAAAATGAAATTGAGAAACAACTTGGTAAAAGTATTAGCACACTTTGATCGAATCAAGTTGGTGAGTACTTGAGCCAAGAATTTTAGATTTACTTAGAAATAATGGGATATTATCTTAACGAACTCCTTTATATGCACCTCAATATAATGGTATAGGTGAGATGAGGAATCAAACCTTATTGGAAATAGTTTGATCAATGATGAGCCTTACAGAATTACCTAAATCCTTCTATAAATTTGCATTAGAAACTACTATTTATATGTTAAACAAAGTTCCATCAAAGTTGATTGACATTACATTATATGAAAAGTGGCATAACAAAAGGCCATTTATATCACATATGAAAGTATGGGGATGTACTACCTATGTGAAGAGAGTTATATTAGATAAGTTGGATCTTAGGTCTGATAAGTGTTTATTTATACAGTATCCAAAGGAATTTTTGTGATACCATTTCTATAACCCTTTGGAATAAAAGATATTTGTTTCAAAGCATGTTATTCTTCTTAGGAAAAGAGTTTCTACTAAAGGAAGACATTGGGAGTAGAATTAAACCCACTGAGGTTAATGAATGACAAATAAACAGTGATCAACTGACTAATCCCACTTTTATTACTTATGAAAATTAGGTAATAGAAGAACTTGCTATTGCACAAGCTCATAGGTGCTCTACTAGAGTCTATACTATTCCAAAGAGATATGAATTTCTAATTAATAATTACCAACACATGACATTAATAGACATGCATGAGCCTACATGTTATGAGGAGGCTCTAAAAAGTTAAGAATCAAAATTATGGCTGAAGGCTATGAAATTCAAGATGGATTCCATGTATCATAACCAAGATTGGAACTTGGTTGGTTCACTTAAAGGGATAAAACCCATTGGATGCAAATGGATCTTCAAGAAGAAAACTGGCATGGAAGGTAACATGGTTACCTATGGCTAGTTATAGAAGGCTATCATTAAAGGTAAGGAATTAACTTTAATAAAACCTTTGCTCTAATAGCTATGCTTAAATCTATTAAGATTTTGCTTGTTATTACCCTTTATTATGACTATGAGATTTGGAAAATAAATGTGAAAACACTTTCTTTAAAGGAAATCTATCAAAGGAGGTGTATATAACACAATATGAGGGCTTCACATCCAATAATAGCAACAAAGTATACAAGCTTCATAAATCCATATATGCATTGAAGCAATCATCAAAGAGCTAGAAAATCCATTTTGATGAGACAACCAAGAAGTATGGCTTCTCACAAAACATGGATGAACCATGTGTATATAAGAAGGGTAGTAGGAGTGTAATCATTTTCCTTATGCTATACATTAATGATAGGAAATGATATCTTAGCTCTATAGGCATTGAAAATTTAGCTGTCTAAGAATTTCTCTATGAAAGATCTTAGTGAGGCAACCTACAAATTAGGGATTAAGATCTACAGGGATAGATCTAAGGTTGCTTGGTCTTTCTAGTCTACATACATAGATAAGATGCTGAAGAAGTTTAGCATAGATCTCTCTAAAAGAGGAATTATTCCTATGTTGCATAGAAAATTCCTCTCCATGTGTACAGAGACACAAGAGGAGAGAGAACATATGAGTAAGTCCCCATATGCATCAACTATAGGATCTATAATATATGTTATGTTATGTATTAGACCTAATATAGCATTTGTTCTATCTATGATGATCATATTCCAATCCAATTATAGAGAGGAACATTAGCTGTCTATCAAGAACATTTTTAAGTACTTGAAAAAGACTAAAGATACATTTTTAGTGCATAGAGAAGAGGAATTATTAATTAGTGCATCCACAGATTCTAACTTTCATTATGATAAAAATGATTGTAAATCCTAATCAAGTTTTCTGTTTATATTTGAGGAGCAATTGTAGAAAGAGTTCTAAATATGACATAATTGCCAATCTATAACTGAAGTCGAGTATATAGCATCTTTCGATGTGGCTAATGAAGCAGCTTAGATCAAAAAGTTCAGTACTAAACTTTGAGTGGTCCCTTTGGTGTTGATCTAATACCCTTATATTGTGATAATAATAGAGCTATTGCACACGTAAAGGAACCATGGTCTTATCAATGATCCAAACATGTTTTTAGGCACTATCATCTATTCTAAGAGATAATTGGTAGATAATAATTGAAGATTGAGAGAGTCCCCATAAATAGAATGTAGTTAATCCTCTCACTAAGGCATTATCATAGAAATAGTTCAACTATTATACAAATACCTTAGGTATAAGGTCTAAGGGTGATTAGCTCTATTGCAAGTGGGAGATTGTTAGTAATATGCCCTAGAGCTTATGTAATAGGGATTTTTTCATGTAACATATGAACTTCATTTATTAATGAAATGGAATTTCTTTATGGCATGGTGCTTTTATAATATTTATAATTGCTTGCTATGTCTTAAACCACGTTATATGTTCCCAATACAAAATCACAATGTAGAGAAAATTGTGAAGTGTTTATGATGTGAAATTATTATTAGATGCAAATATGATAATACCTAAATTATCCCTAGTAATATTATTAATGAAAAGGTACATTGCTAATATAGATAGACAAGCATATGTTATACTTCTTGACTAAGTTAAACAATACGTCTTAGAAGCTACAAAAATACCGATGCTTTGACATAACATATGGATGCTTGATTGGGAAGCAAGTTCATTAGAGACTTAACATGAGATCTTCACATTGATACTTAATCAATTTCAGTGAAAGCACCTCATAATATTAATGGTGCAAGTATCCTTACACTTAAGACCACTAACTATCTCAAATATTAAGTGATATGCTTTGACTCTGGTGCTTTTACTTCAAACTAGAAGTATAACTAGCTGGGGTATTAGGTTTATCATTAGATACTTCAAGATAAGGTAGTGATCAATAAAGGACTCACCACCCCATATTACAATGGTGAGTTTATCGCACAGTTCTAATATGTTATCTTTGTTCAAAAATCTTTAGTCAAAGTAAAATACAAGTGTGAATGAGATTCATAGGGGCATTTTGGGAATAAAGATAAAATTATTAGAACCAACATATTTAGTGCTTAATTAGACATATGTAAATAGAGCATTGACTTAACATAAGTCAATACTCAAACCTGAATAAGATAAAAGATGGTGAAAAGTGTTTATTGCATAGTAACTGTATATGGAAGGGTTAAGTCAAACCACTTGACTTTCCTACACTTAAGTAGGCATGATGCATGGCTAAATTCCTCTCATAACTTATAATCATGTGAAGTATTAATTGGAAATTAATTATGATTTAATGAGAATAAATCCTAAGAATCTTAGTTGAAGTGGAACTCTAATTCACCATGAACCGCTAATGTGCCTCGAAAGCCTATAGGGTCGCACACATAAAGAATTTGAGATGAGAATTTAATTTATAAAATATCTAATGGCATGAGATGTTATTGAATATTAGAGATATATGAAATAAAAATAAAATTGAGGTTAGAGTCTAATCAAATATATATGACCATGAATTAAAGTTATATACATTAGGGTTTAGAGGCCCAATTAGGGTTTTTATTTTAATATAAATTTTGGTCAGCATTTTATTCATTAAAGGCCCTTAAATCAATTATGGTGTTAATTTTAATTAGAGAATAAAAAGACCTTAAGTGGCTACATAAATAGAGCCAAAATCCATGTGTAGAGGCCTAATAAATGGGCTCTATATAGGATGCCATAAAAGGCCCATTTCTTGGGCTTTCTTAAATAAAATTTGCGTTAGATTTTTATGAGAGAAAAATTAGACCTAGGGTAACCTATTGGTTATGAATAGCCTTAAAAATTAGCCACCTAAACCCCTGTCCCTCTACTTTCTGCATTAACGGCTATTTGCCATAGGAAGATTTTTTTTTCTTTCTTCTAGTTCTCCAATTCAAAAACTCTTACTAGCCTCTAGAATTTTTAGGTTCCTTTCATTATCATTTTCTTAAGTGGATACCTTGGAGGTATTCCTGTGAGGATCACTATGGTTTGCAAGAACCCAATGAGGTGAATAGAAGAAAAGGGAGCTTTTCTATGAATATTGGTAAGATTCTTCTACTATTTTGTGTTATTCATTTTCATTTTTAAAATTTTTGATGTTCTATCATTGTTTGGGTTCCATAGAGAATTTTAAATTTTGCTACCCATGATTCCATGGAAACCAACATATACTGATGCCAACTTCTAGTCATATAAAGACAATTGTAAGTCTTAATTAAGGTATGTGTTTATTTTTTAAAAAAGGTGTTATTGGTTGGAGGAGTTCCAAATAAGAACTACTATAGACTTAATAACTAAAGCTAACTAAATTATAACTTTTGATATAGCCAAAAAAGCAATATAAATCGAGAAGTTCATTGTTTAACTTAGAGTGATACCTATAGTTGTTGATCCAATACCTCTATATTCAAGTCAAGGTAGAGATTGTTGGGCTTGTGACTTGTAATTCATTTAGGATTCTAATTTTTTTCATATTTAGGACTTTGAATATTTATTTTTTTTATAAGCAAGATTTGTTACTCTTTCCATTCCAATTGGAAAAGGATTTTTTGTTCTCTAAAATTCTTGTCAATTAAGAAATATGGACTTTATAAAAGCTAATCATGGTGTTACTTTTAGCGAGCAAATTTGGGTAAAATTAAGAATACGAAATCATATTAGCTTAATATGTATAAAATGCAAGGTTCCTATTTTTTTGTTTTAGGCTCACAATGTAGTTTGTAATTCTATGAGATTGGGTGTAATTGGATTTTAAGTTTTGAATGATACCCTATTTGATATATCCCTTTTGATTTTAATTAGTGGATTTTTGCTCCCTTTCGCCGATGAATGTAAGCTTAGTGTCAAACCACATAAAATTTTGTGTGTTTTCTCTATTTTGATTTATTTTATTGTTCACATTCACTTTTACTCACTTATAAATATTTTATCCGTTGTGCTCAACAAGTGTTAGAGATCTAATCATCATATTTTGAACAATAGGGTTCTAATTAAAAATTAACTCACAAGTTAGAGTTTTTTTTGTTATGCCTTACATACAAGCAACCCAATAATGATAGGGTAAAATGGTAATTAGAAATTTTCATACTTAATTTGACTTGTTTTTCTTCTTTTCCTAGTATTTGTGCATATTTCTAGTGAGAAGATATTTCCAACTTTGTTTTCAATTGCTTTTATGTCTCCTTCTCTATCTCTCCATTTCTTCACTAGTAATGCCTTATTACAAATATTTCTTCTGAATATTCTCCTTCTAACTCAATCCCACTCTTCCTTTATTAATTTCTCTTTAACTAATTTGTTTAAATAATACCATTCACTAATTTCATTGTAAGTTATTTCTCCTCTCTTCTCTTTCTTTACTATAAACTTATTTCACTATAAGATCAATCAATCTTTTTTTTAATATTTGCATAAGTTTTATATTGCTGCTTATCATTTTTTTTTATTTTTGCTCATTATATTAGAAATTTTATTAGGAGTCTAAGTATATTTATTGGAGTTTCTATCTAGCTTTTATATTGGGTAATTATTGATTGAACTAATTTTGTCCATTTTGTAAGGAAAATTTTTATCTTTTCATTTTCTTTCGTTATTGGTTTTGCTATTGTTTTCAATTTCCATCATACTCTTAAATATCAATGGTTAATGGTAGGTAGCGAAATTGGTCTTATTGTTAAAGATATAGTTCAATATAGCTTTCTTTTTTTCATTTCATCCAATGGAATTTTGATAATTCTTTTTTTCTTTATTCTTTCTTTTTAAATGGTCACCACTATTAAATTTGTATTCCCCATCATTATGTGAGAGGGATAGCTCATGACAAGCATTAAGAGTCGTAACTCGGTGCAAACTAAGAATCAATGAAATTAGCATAAGTGTGTTAACCTAAGATAGGGACCAAGTCATTAATCATCAAAGAATTAGGTTCGTAGTGGCACTTATTAATCATACATCAAGTAATCCATATGTGTTATTTGTATTACTTAGTAAAACTAAAATTTTCAATTACAATGCAATGTTCTTAAGATCTATGATTCATGTTACAAAGAAAAAGAAAAAAAAGTACAATTACAATAAAATTATATAATAAATTCATAATAAGAGGTTTTCACCTATGTAACTACACTTATATAGGATATAATAAATATGATAACAACTTCAAAAATATAAATCTAATAACTATTATCATGTGAAATCATGTGAATCAAAATTATATTCATGATGAATAATTAAAATATGCAATTATATTTTATGGGAAAACATGATTTTAAATGTAAGCTATCATATTGGACTAATGAAAACGCAATTTTCATAGTGAACAATGCACATTTTATCCCTCAAAACTTATCAATTATGATGTTTTAAGCAAATGAATGAATTTGTGATGGAAAAATACTGAAATCACGGGAGAACTCCTCTAAGAACTTTCATGAATAGAACTAACACTCTCATAATATCTCTAGACTCTTTAACTCTCAACTAGTATTCTAAATTAATGATTTAAAAATATTAATTCTATCAAGAACTGCTAAAAGCTCTCAAGAAATTCTTTGTCTTAAATATTGTGTGTCCTTGACTATTGAGAGGGGAGGCTATTTATAGGCTCTAATGTAAAGTGTTTAGATCCTTTCCCAACTCTAAATAGGATGTTTAGGTCAATTAGAAGCTTGGTGACGTGATTCTAATAACAAAGTATAGTTTTAAAACTCTACTAGTTTGATTAGAATAAAATTTAGACTCTTCTAATTAAATTCTATAAAGAAACCACCGCATAGAGCACAAAAATAATATGGGTGGTCTAAACTATTATGTAGTGTTTAGGAACCATTGCCTAGTGGATTCTTTGGTTCAGGAAATGGATATATTATATTAGGATTAAAGTGGGTCCAGTCAGCTCTTTTCCTTAGTTTTCTCTCATATAATTCCCTAAAGGCCATTTCTAAGCCTTATGTATATTCCTCAAGTATTCTAAACTCACTTTAATTCCTTCTTCACTACAGCAGTAAAATGACTATTTTTGTAATGCCCAAAAAATTCCAGTGTAATGAATAGTACTTTTCAAGATGTGAATAGTATTTTCCTAAGGCTAGGAGCACTAATCTTACTAAATAGAAGCATTAATCATAACATAATTTTGGGTGAAATTTGAAGTCAAAATAATTTTGGGTGAATTTTGAAGTCAAAACAAAGTCATTTAGGTGGTTGAAAATGACAGTTAAGTTTTATAATAGTATCACATGAATAGTTACCTAGTTTTAACTGAACTGTAAAAATATTCAAAAGTTGCTTAAAAAATTCTGGCATTGGTACAACTTGATACTCAAATATTCCAAATAGTCCATTCGCACCAGAATTGGAATTTTTGGAGATCAAAAAGTATTTTTACTAAAATCGAGAAAAGTAATATAATGGCATTTTATTCAATTTTTCTCATTTTTCAAGCTTCGATTTTTAGAAAGATATAGGGCATTAATTATGTGATTTAAAGGGAATTAAATTGAGTTTAATTGAGGTGAAATGGAGTGAAAATAAGAGAGAAAAAATAGGACCAAAGATGAAATTTGGCCCAATTATATAAATGGTCAAAATCCACTTAAAATGGTCAAATGTGGAATAGTAAATCATCTCCTTCCTCTCCCCTTTGTGCCAACACACTCCCTCCGTTAGAAGCCAAAGATTTTCTTCTTCCTCCACTCAAAATCTCCTTAATCTCTCTCATCTACCCCCTACCTCCAAGCCTCTATAACCTCTAGAAACTTTTAGAAGTGGAAAATCACAAAAAAAAAAATCAAAGGATTTGCTTGATTTTAGGTCTCAATGAATAGTGACTATTTTTAGTTCAAGTAAGTTTTTTTGAGTTCCAATATTTTTCTTGTGCTCCTTAAGTGCCTAAAAGTCCATTTATGTGATCGGTTTTAATTTTTAAAGCTTATATGATTTTATACAATTTTTACAAAAATGAATCTATAATTAGCAATTGACTCAAGTAATAATTGAAAAGATAAAGGAAAGGAGAAGGTGTGAATAGGCTTAAAATTATCTTTTGGACTTATTGTAAGTGTAATTACAGAAATTTAAAGTGTGTGTGCATCTGTGTTTATGCATTTATATGTGTATATGTTGAATATGGAAATGAGGCATTTTAGCATTAATAAATAATTATGTGTTTTAGTGATGTTAAGTGTGTTATTTATGATGGAATAAGTGTATGAATAATGTTGAAATTGATTGTGTTGGTGTGTGGTAGATACGGCCAAAATGCCTAAGATAGGCTTGTGCATTTTTATGTTGATAAATGCATGTATTTTAGTTATTCATATAATTAATGTGATTTTTGTTAAAATGCACATGATTTGTGATGATAATGATGCATGAATGCATATGGAAGAGTTGGGATAAAGTATGGCCAAATAGTTTAGGGCCTTAAAATGCATGTTACATAATGATGATGATGGTCATGTGTTGGCATAATGCACTTAAATTCTCATACAGGAACATTATGTATTGTGTTGGTGCTTTGAACTTGAGAAATGGATATAATTATATGTGTATATGTAGTATGGCCAAATGGCCTATAATCTTAATGTATGTGTGTGTATTGATATAATACATGGTCAAGTGAAGGTATTAATGCCATTGTATTCATGGTAGTGCTTATGTAACATAAATTGGGTAAATATGCTCATTTTTTACTTTATGTGATTTTGAGTTGTGTTATGGCATAATTGAATGTCATATAGGGGTTCTATATTAGAAATTGCATAATATTATGGTTGTGCTCATTTGGATATAGAAATGCCTTATGAGAGGCACTATGGCCAAAATGATGGTGATGGCATAATGTATTGCTTCTTGATGAAAATTATGCCTATTATGACTATACTGTAATATGGGAAGATGCATATGGGCATGAATGATTTGATATCTTAATTGAATGATGAATATGAGTTATATGTGCATTGTTTTAAGCTTAGGCATAGTTATTATTAATATAAAGGATATTGTTTCCCAATTGGTCATTTGTTAGCCTAACTAACTTGTTAAAATTTAATTAAGCTGCTTAAAGTGATTTAAATAAGAAAATTAAAATATAGTGACTAGCATATGCTAGTTAACAATCTAGATTGGATAGGTTGATCGATCAACTAAAGGTTTAGCAGCTACTAGGACACTTCAATGTCTTTTAGTAACCTTTGGGTCTAGATAATGACCATTGGGTCCGATAATGACCTTAGGTTTGGTTTGGGGCCCTTTATGGTTCTAATGGCCTAGGTGGCCCAATATCCCCATTATCCAGTATAGTTAAGTGTTTCCTTAAATATGGGTAATTAAATTATATGAATGAAGTAATTCCTTAACTATTATGATGATAGATCTTAATTATGCTTGAATAAGGTTATTAATGATAAATGCTTATATATGAGGTTGATGTGTGCTTAATTGCTTTGCTTTTGTTAAGAGTATATTATGAGCATGTAAGAATGTAGTTGTATACATTTAAATTGCCATTTCATACATATTCTTACAAATGCAGGAGCACCTTAAATTTTCTTAATTGCACTACTAAGCAAATTTGCTTAGCATGTTGTTTTATTTGTGATGCATAGGTTGAAGAACCGAATTAGTGTCAAAGCCTCGAATTTGTTACAGATCAAAAGTAAACTATTTTTTTAGGCATTTTGCTGATTTATACATATTATTATTGTGATGTAATTGGTTAAATGGCACTTGTATGTAACATAAGAGGGATTGGGCCTAATTTGGGATATTATTATTTTATAACTACTTAAATAGGTTTTAAAACTATATTTTAATATTCATATGCAAATGTTTCCTATTATTGTGATGTTGAGTTTTTGTGGATGGTCAGGAGGACCAAATTGTGTTGGTAATGTGATGGATGTATTATGTAAGTGTTGTTTTCATATATAAGTTACTATTTATTTTGGGATAGTGTCTCAGTACAGCCGTTATACTATCGAATTTCGACACGAGGATTCCCAAAATGAATGTAACATGCGAAATGGATTTTTTAATTATTTTAAAAATTGAATTTCAAGACTTAAATTTTAATGCAGACATGAATTTATAAGGTTTAAATTATTTGGTTTGTTAAGAAAGGGAAATGAGTTAAGTAAGTTTGATAACAAGTTTGTGTGCACATTTCTTATTCAGATCCAATAATCAGATCAAGTAAAGGGTGTCACATTTGGTGGTATCGGAGCTTCAATTTTGGCATTCGTTGATGTTTAAAGGTTATGTATAAGTGCTATTACTTTAGAAAATTGCATCACATGATAATATGGTATTAAGGCTTATAATTTGTTCTTTTACCTACAATTTATGATGAGTTCAAATATGCCTCATAGTGAGGAAGAGGTCAAGAGCCATGCTCCAACTACGGTTAGGCGAAGAGCTACCAAAGCTATGTCTATTTCTAGAAGTGATCCTAGGCAAGTATCTTCAACATCACAAGTACCACCTATTTTTTTGAGAGAGATGTCAGATCTATTGAGACAGGCTACAAAAGTACCACATCTACCACCTCCACAAGTTTAGCAGCTGCCTCCAGTACCACAAGCTTTCTAAAAGACTTATTTTGAGAGGATTAAGAAGATTGGGGTTGAAGATTTTAAAGGTAGAGGTATTAAGGATGCCAATATAGTAGAGTGCTGGTTAGAAAGAACCACCAAAATTACACAGTAGCTCAAGTGCACACTAGAAAAGAAGGTTATATGTGCCACTTCTTTATTGTAAGAAGAAGCTTTCAAGTAGTGGGAAGCTTTGATAGAACATAAGAATGAGGCTGCCTTAACATGAGATTATATCTTGGAGGAGTTCCAGAAGAAGTATATATATGAGCAGTACTTGGATGCTAGAAGATAGGAGTTTATAAATCTTAAATAAAGATAGAAGTCAATACCAGAGTATGAGAAAGACTTTGCCATGTTAAGTAAATATGCCAAAGACACCCTAAAATGGCCTACTGCACCACGTCTAAAACAAACTCCTAGTTTTGATCTCTAGCACTCCCTCTTATGTCTCTTATGATAGGTCTAACACTTGGGCCACCAATTACTTTGAGTTTTGGTCACTAAAGCACTAGCAACCTAAGACTATTATTGTCTTGTCCTACTTTGTGATCCTTGTCCTTGTCTATGTGATCGACCCTACTTCTAGGTCTACTATTATACCTCAGACTGACTCTCTTTGAATTGCTTGTTTACATGTTAGGATGTACTAGCTAATCCCTAACTGTATGATCTCTTCTTCTAGTAAAATTCTTGCTTCTCCTTCTATACCTATTCTACCACAAGGTAAACTAATCCTAGTGCAGAGAAATCTAAAATCTTCATAAGAGCTATGTTAGTCTTGATCTTTACATTAAGCCCTTTCTCTTATATGTCTTGTATTTATCTACTTTAGTCTGAACCATGTCCTTTGCATATCTACTTAACATGGTGATATCCTTCTCATACTCAGGTATTAACCTCTATCCCTACTTAAGGTCCATAAATTCTTGTCTTCTAGAATTTAAATACTACTCAGATATGTGCTTCTTTTGGAACTCCTCCAAGAAGTAATCCCATGTCAAGTCAACCTCATTCTTCTGTTCTATCAAAGCTTCCCACTACTTGAAAGCTTCCTCTTACAATAAAGAAGTGGCATAGATAACTTTCTCTTCTAGTGTGCATTTAAGCTATTGTATGATTCTAGTGCTTTTGTGTAACTAGTGCTCTACTTCATTAGCATCCATAATACCTCGACCCTTAAAATCTTTAGCCCCTATCTTCTTGATCCTCTCAAGATAAGTCCTTTAGAGAGCTTGTGGTACTGAAAGTTGCTGCTAAACTAGTAGAGCTAGTGGTTGTGCTAATCTTATGGCTTATGTTAGTATATCCAACATCTCTCTCAAAAACATTAGTGGTACTTGTGCTACTGAGGATGTTTGCCTATCATCACTCCTAGAAATTGACATAGCTCTGGTAGCTCCTTGCCTAACCATTGTTGAAGCATGGCTCTTAACCTCTTCCTCAATATGAGGCATATTTGAACTCATCGTAAACTGTAGGCAAAAGAACAGATTATAAGCCTCAACACCATATTATCATGTGATACAAGTTTCTAAACTAATGGCATTTATACATAACCCTTAAATGCTAAAGATGCTTAAACTAGAGCTCTGATACCAGCAAATGTGACACCTGTTACCCAATCCAATTGTCGAACCAAAATAAGGAATGTACACATAATGTGTTACCAAACTTACTTAACCCTTTTTACTATTTCGAATAATTTAAAACCTTTTTCAAATCATTTTGATTTAAAATTTAGGCCTCAAAAATTTGATCCTCAATAATCAAAAATCCATTATAACATGTTACATTCATTTCAAAAATTCTCGTGTCGAAAATCCAACAACATAACAATTGTACTAGGTCACTATCCCAAAATGAATAGTAACCTGCATATGAAAACAACACCTCTATAATACATCTATCACATGTTCAACACAAAGTGGTCCTTTTAAGCATCCAATATTAACTCAAAATCACAACATCACAATTTCAGAAGTACATTTGTAAATAAACATCAAATTACAGTTTTAAATTTTGTTTAAGTAGTTACAAAACAATAAAATTCTAAATTAGGCCCAATCCCTCTCATGTTACATACAAGTGCCATTAAACTAATTATATCACAATAGCAATATGTACAAATCAGCAAAATATCCAAAAAGTGGCTTGCTCTTGATCTACAACAAATATAAGGCATTGACTCTAATCTGGTTCTTTAACTTATGCATCCCAAGTAAAATGATGCGCTAGGTTAATATGCTTAGTGGTGTAATTAAGGAAATTTAAGGTGCTCACAAATCATCATGCATATGTATGATATGGCAAATAAATGCATACAACTATATCTTACATTCTCATAATATACTCTTCACAAAAACAAAACATTAAAGCATACAACAGCCACATATATGGGCATTTATCATAATAACCATATTTAATCCTAACATCATAAACAAGTGTCACAATAATTAACAAATTAATTATTATGCATTTTAATACCCATACTTAAGGAAAAACTTAACTAAAATGGATAATAGGGATACCAAGCCACCTAGGCCATTAAAACCACAAAGGTTCCCAAATCAGACCCGAAGGTTATTATCGAACCTAAAGGTCATTATCGAACCTAATGGTCATTAACTGGGCCCTAAGTTCATTATCCAAAACCAAAGGTCATTATTCGGGCTCAAATATCATTAAAAGACACTGAAGTGTCCTAGCAGCTACTAAACCCCTAGTTGACCAATCAACCTATCCAATCTAGGTTGTTAACTAGTATAGGCTAATCATCATATTTTAATCTCCTTATTTAAATCACTTTAAATAGCTTAATTAATTTCAAAAAGGTGGTTAGGCCAACAAATAACCAGTTGAGAAACAATATTCATTATTCATATCATAACCATGCCTAAACTTAAAGTAATGCATAAAATAACTCACATGCACATGCTATATAGCATAATCATCAACCACTTAGGACATTAACATATTTATGCTCATATACATTTCTCATAATACGAGTATAATATTTTAGCATACCTTCCAACAAAAATCAACACATTATGACTTTAGCATATTTCGGCCATAATGCCTCTCATAAGGCATTATCACATCTAAATGGGCATAACTATAGAATTATACAAAATTCTAACCTAAAACAAGTATATGATATTTAATTATGCCATGATACTTGTAACACCCCTTACCTGATCCTTTATCTAGACCAAATAAGAGATGTTACCTTCCTAAAAGTCATCTATTTTTAAATTTCCCTCGCTTGATCATCGCTTAACTATTATAGACTCAACATCATGTTACTGTTTATGTGTGATTTTAAGTTGAATTTAATGTCATTTTATCTTTTCTTACTATGTTTATCTATATTGACTAAATTGCCAAATAATTTTATACATAATTTTTTAAATAAAAATTTCGACAGCATAATAGCTACCTAGATGAAAAACCAAAAATTTTAACCTACGAAAACACTTCTATATTTAATCACAATCATCCTCACATAACCTGGACCCTTCTAGTCCTTTAATATTACTAACTAGCATCATCACATAGTCATCTCGGTTATCACGAGTAGTAGCACACATATGTATACATCTATCACATGTTCAACACAAATTGGTCCTCTTAACCATCCAATATTAACTCAAAATCACAACATCACAATTTCAGAAGTACATTTGTAAATAAACATCAAATTACAGTTTTAAATTTTGTTTAAGTAGTTACAAAACAATAAAATT
>CANXYI011181855.1:0-10432 GCA_948208565.1 Hura crepitans
TATTAATGTAAAAATTATTTTTATAATTTTTTTCATTTTGTTCATTTTTTTTTTCAAGTTTTAACTGTTGTTATGAGGAAGGCCATTGTTCCCATTAATTTAATACAATTCAGACTGAATAATTATGAAAATATGCACTTATTTGATATTTATTGTTATAAATAAATATCAAATACCATCTCATTCTTCTCGTACACATATATTCCCAATAAATTGATAGACAAATTAATAATAGCACAAGTAAATTGTATAATTTTAAGAACATTAATTACATTTTTTTAGAAGTATGTTTATGTATTTAGGACCAACAAAAAGTATAGAACTCTCCTTTTTATTATAGTTTACATTGAACAATTAAATTCTGCATTGCACACTGTAAATATCTATTTGCTAGCATGACTGTTCTTTTTTCAATAACAAAATTAAATTAGCAATTTATTCATAAAATATAAAATTACAGAAAAAAGATGTTTTTCTTTTCTTTTATTTTTTTCATACTAATTTATATTATTATTAATTATAAATCAAGCACTCTTACAAATGTTAATAATGGCCTTCACAGTTTTTCTAAAAATTTCATGATAATGAATGATTATATATACTTCTTTTTCAACTAAGCATGCCTTAATTACATTCACCGGCACTCCTATCATGATTATATTTTAAATATTAATAAATATTTTATTAAGAAATACGAATAGCATCTTCTTCTTAGATATCGTTCCTCGCAATTTTATATATTCTTTATAAAAGGAAATACTATCCCTCAAAAGAAATACCAAATTATCATAAGCATTTTCTCTTTAGAAAATGTAATGTGTTATATCATATTATCATGTCTTTAAATATTTCCTGCAAAGTCTTGTAATTATATCTTTGTATTCCGAGAAGATTCTAGTACAGTAATTATTCAAAAACAATTAAATAAATTATGTTTTAGAATATTATTTCTTTGAAGGATATAACGTACTTTATCATCTATTATTAACATAATTTACTTTCTCCAATTATTAGAATATTGCAACAACGTATATTAAAAAAATAAAAAAATCAATGACAACTGCTTTCACTCGTAAAAAAATCAATTTACTTCATATAAAATAGATATTAAGCCAAAAAGAAAAAAAAGGGAAAACTATAAATATTCCTTAACCCATCACACATATTTCAATGAAATCTCCCCAAATAAATCAAAGCCAGAACTATCATAATTGTTTTAATTCAGTCCCTCGGTAAATTTCACCGTTCAAAACAAAACAAATACCAAGTTGGCAACATATTGTAACAAACCTAATATCAAAATAAGATGCTCTCAACTTAGTATATTAGGTTTTAGAGGATGCCATCAACTAAAAACTACATTTTTTTACAATAAAATTAATAAAATGACTATATTGAAATTAGTGAATTTTATAAAATGCTATCAATTCGGTATTATGTTATTTTTGAATGGCAAAATTAACCGACAATTTAATTTAAAATGTTTATAAAATTAATAAATTTTATAATATGCTTACAATTTAATGTTATGTCTATTTTGGACAATAAAATTAATGAAAGAATTCAATTAAAATAACTGTGAAAACTTAAAATTTGCAATTATACATTGAAAGTCTAATTGAGATTTAAGTGATATATTAAGTATATTTGCAATTATTCATCAAGTAATTTCGGTTTTCAATAAAAGATGAATATTTATTTAGTATGTTATATATTAGAAAAATTTACATAGATAGTCATTTAATTATTAATCTTGTACTTATTATATTCTTTAATTTTATTTCATATTTAAAAATTTCTTGAACTTGAAATTTTTTCCTTCAAAAATCCTTATGACTTGCTATACCAGATTAATCTTTTAATTTTAATCTCTAAATTTATTTTTTCTTTTCAATCTCATCATAAAAAGTTCTTATTTTACTTATAGAATTCATTGAGGCTGGCTCAAATAATCTGAAAATTTTTAGGGCCTAACCTGATAATTCAAAAATTATATATTAAAAAATTTATTTTATTTTATATTTTATAAACTATCACAGATTATATTAATTCATCAAAATTGAGCATAAAATAACTATTTTATGAAAAGTTTACTTATAAATTTATTAAATTCAAAATCGATTCACGTTAAAAATTTTTAATTAATACGGTCCGAATAACATAAAAAATATAAAAAAAATTTAGCCTGACCAACCTAAACTGACTTTTTCGGATTTTTTGAGTTATTTGAGTCAAGTTGAGTTCAAATATTTTTTAAAAAATAGGATTTCGACTCATATTTATTTAGTAAAATTGAATTATTTTATTATTTTAATTTTACTTACATTTATGAAAAATTTGTATTTTATATTAATTTTGAGACTTAAATGTTAAATTTAATGAATTTATAAATAAATTTTTGCTAAAATAGTGATTTTATGCTTATTTTTGATGAATTGGTGTAATCTGTAATTGTTTATAAGAAATAAAATAAAGTGAATTTTTTAATATATGATTAGTGAGTTGTTCGGATTAGGCTCTAAAAATTTTCGGACTGTTCGAATCAGTTTCGATAAATTTTATAAATGAAATAAAAATTTTATGATGATATTGAAAAAAAAATAAATTTAAGAATTAAAATTAAAAAGTTAATTTACTATAGTAAGTCATAAGAACTTTTATGAAAAAAAATTTTAAATTTAAAAATTTTTTAAATATAAAATAAAGTTAAAAGATATAATAGATACAAAATAAATAATTATTTGTATAAATTTTTTTTATATATTATGATATTTATTATTGAATAAATGCTATTTAAAATTTGATAATTTATAATCAATTATTAAATTTTAAAAAGTAAATATTGTAACACTCCACATTTATATGACAGGGAAAAAGTTCTAAGTTCAAGGAGTTTTTAGATACAAAATAATGTTAAAAGATATAATAGGTACAAGGTTAATAGTTGAGTGACTATCTATGTAAATTTCCCAAGCTAGCATAAATATAAGTGAGGGTAGAACTAGTAAAGATAAAGGGAAAATGATTGAAAAGGCCAATGATAACTTTGAAGACATAGAGGATTACATGAACCAAAGAAAAGAAAGAGAGGTTGAGGCTCAAAATAAGAAGCTGCCGAGAAGTTAAGAACAAGATAGATGAGTTTAGAAAATTAGTTTAAGGACAAATGAATATTACATTAAAATCTAAAATCTTTTGTTATTTTTTGTGGATTTAGTTTTCTAAGCAAATTTAAGATGTTTAAACTGACAAAATTTAATGGAAAGGGAGATCCGAAGATGCATGCAAGGCAATATTCCACCACAATGAGAATTGTGAGTTTGAGTGAGAAACAAATCACAAACTTATTTACGTCATAAGTAGAAGGTGCACCCGTAAAATGGTTCCATAAGCTAAATGAAGTAACCACCCAAATTTGGACTAAGTTTTTGGGTTTCTATTGAGAAAGAGAAATAAGGTAGCCCAAATGGAAATCCTACCCTTAAAAAAGGATCAAGTAAGGATTATAGTAAAGAATGCTCTTCCTTACATCTCTAATAAGCTATAATATCTTTTGAAAGATTTTCAGAAGTGTATGATGCCATCTTGAGGATTAAAGATGTAGAAATAGAAAGAAGATGTAGAAATAGAAAGAAACAAAATTAGAAAGGAAAATTAAGATCTAATTCTTCTAACTAAAAATTTGTGGATATATGTCTTGTAAAAAATTGTAAGTTCTTACATCTCAGGAAAACATTGTCTGAGGTTTTGGAAAAGCTTAAAGAAAAAGGTCTAGCCATACCACTTGATCTTAGACCCCCACTAAACCCATTACCAACTAAATGAGATCCAAAAGCCTATTGTAAATATCACCAAGGCAACGAGTATAATACTTAAATTTTTTTCCTTTTGTTTGTGCCATGTTATTGAAGATCTAATAGATAATGGAACCTTAAATAATTCAAGTATGAATTCCCCTAGCATAAAAAATAATCACTTACCCAACCACAATAAAACATCATCTTTTTAAAAGCATTCTAGTCATTGGCTCAATTTTAATTAAAGGATTCATAGTAGACTCATTCATTGAAACAAAGGCAAGCCAAGTGGCTACTTTACAATTGAACATTTGGGAAGTAACGAAGAAAGAGGAAAGACCAATTTTTAGGAAGAAGCAAGTGATAAAGAACCCATTAATATGAATAGTGTCACTAGAAGTGGGAAGCTTTACAACAAAAATGATAAAAAAAAGTAGGGAAGGAAAGCCTTGCATTAAAAGAAGAAGAAGAAGAAGATGCAGTCCTAAAATAGCTAAAAAAGACTCAAGCACATAATAATATATGGGACCTCTTGATAACATCAAGGAAATGTAGAGAAGCTTTGGTAAAAGCTGTAGATTCCATAGGTACAATAACTATTACCACACCTAAAGAAGTAACAAATTCAATAGCAAACAATACCATAGGTCTTATCTCATTCTCTGATAAAGACCTCCTAATGGAAGGAAGGGACCATAAGAAACCTTTATACATTCAAGCTGAAGTTAGAGCAAAATGCACCACATATGCTATGGTAGATAATGGATTCGCTATAAATATAATACCATGTAAAATTATGGGAGTCCTCGATTTGAAAAAGGAAGATTTAGAAAAATCTAACATGGTAATCAAAGCTTGTGATAACACTAAGCAACAGATAAAAGGAGTTCTAACTACCATGGTAAAGGTAGGGCCAATTAAAAGTGAAGTTACCTTCACCATCCTCAACATACCAGTGACATTTGCCCTAATTTTAGGATGCCTTTAGTTCTATAAACTTAAAGAGGTTATATCTACCTTTCACCAAATGATTAAGTTTCTGATGAACATTAAAATAGTGGAAATAAAGGTTTCCATAGCAGGGGACACCATTATAAGTTTAAACTTAGAACAACCTCCATTAATGGGACTTCAAGTAGCCATGATAGATGAAGATGAATGGATCCCTATGTATTGAACATTATGAGGAAACATAGCTTCTTTTTAAGAATGGGTCTAGGCAAAAATGGTAAAGGAATCTCTAACTTTCTAGATTTTAAAGGGAAAATAGATAAAAAAGGGTTAGGATACCAAGAGACGAATAAGCCCTCAAAGCAAAGAACAAATTATGGGACTTTTTTTTATCAATAATAGTCCTTATATTTGCTCACTCAAACCTATACAAATCATAGGCATACTCAAAGCTAGTTTCCAAATTTTTAGAGATTTGATAGCTGATTAAGGGTACAAGGAAACAAAGTTAAGGGATGATAAATAGGAAATCTTGAAGATAGAATGTGTAATATAAAAGATGATAAGAATAAAGAGATTATGACCCTTGAAGTGATTATAGCCATACGAGAATTTGCTCAAGAGTTTATAGATAATAAATTAAATGATACACTTGAGAATA
This sequence comes from Hura crepitans, assembly GCA_948208565.1. Classification (NCBI taxonomy): domain Eukaryota; kingdom Viridiplantae; phylum Streptophyta; class Magnoliopsida; order Malpighiales; family Euphorbiaceae; genus Hura; species Hura crepitans. Next base: position 5,410 of record CANXYI011181855.1, read on the forward strand.
CCTTAGATAACTTCCTTTTAGCATTTGATTGTTTTGATAATGATTCATTCAATAAAGCTTCTTTTAATTCTTACTTGTTTGACATCTTATCTGATGGCATTACATGTAGTAACAATCTTTTAACAAGCATATTCAATATTAACTCTATCCATACAATAGAATTTAATTTAGGGAACAACCACAACCCTAAAATCATATTACCAACTCATGATCTATCTCCTACAAGGAGGAAATCCATAGAAGAAACCTTGAGAGGACATGAAAGGGTATTCACCTGGTCATATAATGACATGCTCAAAATAGATCGAGATGTAGCCTAACATTTTGTCCCAAATTATCTTGATACTAAACTTATAAGGCAAAAGCTCCAAAGAATAGGACTAAAATGGGCCAGTAAAATCAAGGATGAATTAAAAAGGCAACTAGAGGCTAAATTTCTAAGTTTAGTAGAATTTCCCACTGAGGTAGCCAATATAGTTCCAGTACCTAAAAAAATGGTCGAGTAAGGTTTTGTGTGGATTATTGATATCTAAACAAAGCTTACCTTAAAAATGACTTCACTTTCTCACAAATTAATGTACTTATAAATAACACTGCTCTACACACCATGTATTCCTTAGCTAATGGTTTTTTAGGCTATAACCCAATCCTTATGGAAATCTTAGATAAGATGAAAACCACCCTCATCGCCTAATAGGAAACATATTACTTCAAAGTCATGCCATTTGGATTAAAGAATGTAAATGTTAAATACCAACGTATGGCCACTATTTTGTTCCATGACATGATGCATAAAGAAGTAGAGGTATACATGGATGATATGATAGTGAAATCCAAAACCAAAGAAGGAGACATAGAAGCTTTAGAAAAATTCTTAAATAGGGTGGGATAATACAATTTAAGGCTTAACCCTAAAAAATGTGTGTTCGAAGTTACCTCTAACAAACTTTTAGGATATGCGGTAAGCCATCATGGCATAAAAATAGACTTGAAAAAGATTAAAGCCATACAAGACATGCTTTACCCTATGACAGAAAAAGAAATAAGAAGATTCTTAGGAAAACTTTAATAATTTCAAGGTTTATTGTCAAGCTCACTTCCACATGCGAACCGATCTTTAAGTTATCAAGAAAAAATCAACCTCTAGAATGGACATCAAAATGCATGAAAGCATTTGAAAAAATCAAACCCTATTTGATGTCACCCCTTAACTACAAAATCTATAGTGACTCTATTCTCTTTCCACTCTGGTATTGCTATAGGTTAAAGCAATCCATATTGAACTTGGTGCTCAGCCTTAAATTGCAGATAAGTAAGGCATCTAGCTACGTACTCAGCTATATCTCTCTTCATACCAGTCCACTAATAAGCTATTTTTAGATCATGATACTACCAAGATACATCACATATGGGGCATTATGTGTTTCTTACAGAATATGCTATCTCAAATCTACTACATTCGGTACATAAAGCCGATCATGATAAAATAAATAACCATCCTCCTTGATCTTAAACTCAAAGGAGTTCCCCTCTTGAATCATACTCATAATATTGACAAGCCTATGATAATCTTTTTGAGCCTCTGTCACATGTTGTAACAAACTAGGCTTTACTTGCAATTATGCTAGTAAGCCTTCATTATTCAACATCTACAATCTGACATTCCTTACTTTTAAAACTGATATGAATTTTCTGCTGAGAGCATCTGATACCATATTGGCTTTCTCTGAATGATAGTTAATAAGGCAAGGGTTTAGCTGGTTACTATATGAGGTTTGTCAAGGGATTTTCTTTGATTGCCACCCCTATGTCACATCTTTTAAAGAAGGATGTTAAGTTTGATTGGGATGACAAGGATCAAGAAAGCTTTGAAAAGCTTAAGAGGATGTTAATAGAAGCTCCAATTCTAGTACAGCTAGAATCAGGGAAATAACTTATTATCTATAGTGATGCTTCACATAATGGGTTGGGGTGTGTGCTTATGCAAGAAGGCAAGGTTGTTGCTTATGCATCCAGATGGTTGAAACCACATGAGAAGAATTATCTGACATACGATCTAAAGCTTACAGCAGTGGCATTTACTCTAAAAATTTGGAGACATTATCTCTATAAAGAGAAATGCTATGTTTACACTAATCATAAAAGTTTGAAATATCTTTCCACATAGAAAGAGTTGAACCTCAAACAGAAGAGATGAATTAAAAAAATATTTCCCCCCTTTTTTTCCTTAAAAAATTCACAAAAATTAATCTGTAAGCCCAAAAATTATCAAAATTTTCCAAAAAATCACAAATATCATATCCAACATACCTCTAAAATTTCAGCCTAAAAATCTAAGAAATTGATAAAAATTAAAATTTTTAATATTACGTAATTCCCGAAAAAATACTTTCTAATCTCAAAAAATTTTGATTCTAGTTTCATTGGACTTATTAGAATTTTTAAGTATCAAGTTGTACCATTTTCAATTTAGTTTGAGCAAAATAAAATATTTTATAGTTTAACTTTCACTACAGTACTATTCGCACGGCACAAGCGTGAAAACTTTAACCTCTCTTTTAACCCTCTTAACGACTTCATTTTCTCTCAAAACTTTACCCTTTAATTTTTTTTATAATTAATGCCTCCATCTAGTAGTGTCAGTATATCCTGGATATTTAAATCACTAAACACTCCTGTAAGGCTACTATTCATAAATTATGGGTTTTCGAGGTGTTGCATTTTCTTTCCCTCTTAAGAGAAGTTTCATCCTCAAAATTACCTAATATGAATAGTTGTGGAATTGTTCTACCATTTGATCCTCTCTTTCCCATGTAGCTTCCTCGATGCCATGATGTCTCCATAAGACTTTTACAAGAGGCACCAACTTACTCCGTAGCACTTTCACTTCTCTGGCCAAAATCTTTATTGGCTCTTCTTTATACGACAAATTTAGTTATATCTTTACTTCCTTTGATGATAGCACATGTGTCAAATCTGATGTGTGTATCCTGATCATAGATACATGGAACACATCATGTGCTACTAAAGCTCGGGAGGTAAAGCTAGTTTGTAAGCCACTGGTCCCACTTGCACTGTAATTTCATATGGGCTGATGAACCGTGAATTCAACTTTCCTTTCTTACCAAATCTCAACACCTTTTTCCATAGAGATACCTTGAGAAACACCTTGTCTCCCACATTATATTGACTATCCTTCCTTTAAAGATTTATATATGACTTCTATCAATCTAACACTGCTTTCAACCTATCTTTGATGATTCTCACTTTCTCTTCTACATCACTAATCAAATAGGGCCTCATAAGCTTATATTTGCTCAACTCACTCTAACTTAAAGGAGTCCTACATCTTCCTCCCAATATTATGATCACCATAACTAAGAAAACCCCTCATCCTTTACCTAGTTATAGAAAAAGAATATATAGGGGTAATGCTTGCATAAAAAGATGATAAAGGGATTGAAAATGCAATCTACTATCTTAGTAAAAAGTACTTAGAGTATGAAGTCAAGTATCTAAATGTGGAAAAGACATATATTGCAATGATTTGGGCAATTAAGAAGTTGGAACGTTACTTCTTATCTTATAAAATGGTCATAGTTACCAAATTAGACCCATTAAAATACTAATATTCGATACCTTCACTTTTGGGAAAACTAGCAAAATAAATGTGACCCTACAAAAGCATGACATAGAGTACGTAACCAAAAGTATAATGAAACGAAAAAAGGGTTATAGTTGAATTCCTTGCCTAACAGTCCATCACTAACAACTCAAAATGGGAAATTGAATTCTCAAATAAATAGTTAGGAGCAACAAGTGTCCAAAGATGAAAAATGTTCTTTGATGGGGCAGTTAACCAGAGAGGAGCTGAAATAGGCATAATCTTATTACCACCTAAAGGAGAACCAATATTCATGGCTAGAAAACTTAACTTCAAGGTTACTAATAGTATAGCTAAAATATAAGGCGTACTAGTGGGTTTAAATCCCTTATACCCTTAAAAGTATAATACGTGGAAATATAGGGAGACTCCATGCTAGTCACTCACCAAGTAGAAGGCAAATTAGAAATAAGGAAAGATAAGCTGAAACTTTATGTGGAAGCAATCAACAAAATGAGACAAAGCTTTTATTATATATAATTCCACTTAATTGTAAGAGAAAAAAACTAGATGGTAGATGCATTGGCAAGTCTAGCAAGTGTATAAGACAACAAAGGATAATCATTGTTGCCACCCATACTTATATTTTTTATCATCATTACCCTTTTATGAACTAGAAAACGTATAAACATTATAGGTAAAGGAAATAAAGGAAAAGTGCCCTTAGTATGATGACATCAAAGAATACCTCAAAAAGGGAGAATTCCTTGAAGGACTCGGTGATTAAAAAAAAGATGTCATTTAGGAGACGTGCCACTCAATTTCTATATCTTAGTGGATAGCTTTACAAGAGGCAGTCAAATGGTATACACCTTAGTTGCCAAAATGAAGAAGAGGCTATACATATAGGCATATGTGGGCTACACATGAATAGTATAATTTTGGCCAAAAAAAGTAATAAGGCAAGATACTATAGAAGCAGATTCCCTCAAATTTGTTAAAAGATGCCATGATTGCCAAACTCATGCCAATCTTAAGCATATACCACCTATTAAGCTATGCAACTTGTCATCACCATAGCTATTCTCAAGAAATTGACATTATGGGAGAAGTAAGATGTAACATCCTTATACCTAATCAATTCAGGTATAGGATACTATATGTTCGATAAGGTGATCATTCCAATTTTGAAGTATTTTCATACTCTATTGATTAGCTCAATATAATTGTTTTACTAATTTATATGTATCTTTTAATCCTCACATCATATGTGACATGCATACATCATATTCAATTAACATGTGCATAACAAACATCAATATTATTATTATTATTATTATTATTATTATTATTATTATTATTATTATTGTTATTATTATTATTATTATTATTATTATTATTAACATTTAATAATCAGTT
>CANXYI011181888.1:0-14275 GCA_948208565.1 Hura crepitans
ATAAGAGATGACATATTAACTAGTTCCACCTAAGTGTCTTCTTTAAACCCTATAATACATATCCACATCATGAGCCCGTGTGTAAGTTAAACCAATGTTATGACCACAAATGCATAAGACATTACTATTTCATTTTAACAAAAATCTAGTAGCATAACAGCTGCCTGAGAGCATATCCTAAAATAAACTTGTGAAAATAGCACATCTATAAAATTTTCAAACTCAAACTCAACCATCTAGGTCTTTTTGACCCTCTAACATCATCAACCAACAACACACTGTGACATCAGTCACATCACAGTTACAATAAGTATCACTGTCTTAATATCATAATATCTTAGCCATACATCATATATTAACCATGCACTACTGATATCGATCTGTTTAGATTACATGAACAATGTATTTGATAGACCATACATGTACATTACCATACTAGATCCATACCCTACTTATACACATATGAATGCGACTAACTTTATTTACATCACATAAAAATATACAAAACTATACCAAGATTAGGCTGTTTGCACCGCACTGCTGCTTTAAGGCTGAACTCAAGATAGGATCTATCTAAAACCTACGTATTAGAAGACATGATGCGCTAAGCATAACACTTAGTGGTGTATTCGATAAAATATGCACACACACGTAAATGCATTCATGGCACACATGCATTTTAGTGACAAGCATGTCATTTAGCATTTACATATTTCTCCTCATTTGTGTTATTATCAATTAATCATTTTAGGTTGTTATCTTACTATAGCTTATGCACATTCATTAGCATATGTGCACTTAACCCATTTTATGTCACTTATTTGTCTTAGGTTTTTATGTATGTGTTAGCGTCCTTTCTTTCTCGGGGCTAGTCAAATTGAAACAACCAAAGACTCGACCTAAATCTCACTCCTCTCATCTCGAAAGATGAGAAGAAAATTAGAGGAATCCTAAGCTATTCCTATTTGATTAGCCTAGAAAGAGCGAGTTAGGTACCACAAGGTAGGAGTCGACACCCAATTAGAGTTGGGAAATACCTTATAAGGCCAAAACCAGAGTGGTTTAGAACCCTACTCTTATTTATACCTTAAGTTAATATGAAATTTTGATTTGAATTTATAATATTATCCTTTTTCTTAAGCGAGTTTTAACAATAAAAATAAATTATATTTTCACGAAGAAGGAATAACAAAACATATTAATAGAAATAAATAAAGTGCTTAAAATTAAAAATATCATACACAAAATTGAGTCGTTGATTATTTTGAGAACTTTGGTTCTCATATGCCAATTTTAGAAAACAAATTTTATTATTATGACTTTTATTAAGGAAAAATTGAAAATCCCATTTTATTAAAAAAACACCAATTAATTAGGTACAAAATGATTTTGATTATTTTTATAGTGTGTAAAAATTGTTTTCTACCTATTACAAAATTCACAGAATATAAAGGGAAATAATTAAAATAGATTATATAGCAATTACCTAAAATACATTCTAACTGAATAAAAATAAAATTACATTTGAAGTATCCTAAAATACAATCTAAATAAATAAATAAAATGAACAACGACAAAGAGAATAAGTAGAAGAAAATAAAGAGCAAAAATAAAAAAATAGCAACAAGAAAGAAATAAAAATAAAAGGATGGTAAAAGGCTACTTCACCAGGATTTAATGAAACAGTAGAAAGAAAAGATAATCAAGTCCCAATAAATCAAATAACTCACATCACAATAAAATTAAGATGTTAGTATGCGAAATAAAATAGAAAAATGAACCGAAATAAAATAAAATAAACAATCAAATAAATATAACAAAAATAATACACAAATAATAAATTATCACATCTACTTAGTAGATGGATAAAAGAAAATGAACGAAAAATGAAAGAAATCGGAGACAGGGTGATCGACCCACCATGTATATTTGCCTTCAAAAAAGATCTCAAAAAGGTTGAAAAATTGTGCAAAAAACCTTCAAGAAATATGAAAACGGCATTTGGAAAGCATTTTTTAAGCTTTTGGCGTACATATATCGAGAAAAAGACCTCCCTTTTGGAAAATTGACTTTTAGTATTTATGCATGAATCCCAAGGTAGTAAAATGGTTGTTTTGGAGGTGAAAATGGTTGTTTTTGCCTAAACGGCCATTTTCCCCTTTATAACAATCATTTCAGTGAAAACAGCCATTTTGGCAGGTAAAATGTTTGTTTTCCTTAAGAAAATAGCCATTTTTCAAACTTTAATTTGTTTTAATCCATACTGTGGGGCTTTACCCACCCCCCGTACCCCTCTTGGTATTAATGTTGGGCATCGGGCTCGAGCCTATTAGCCTAAGCCCTCAACCTACTATAGACGCCTATTTTTCTTGAATTTCGAGTCACACCGCAAGATTTTTTAGGTCGGGCAAAGGCTTAAAAGAAAATTTTTTAAAGAAAACTTTGAGATCTTTAAACTAGATGTTAATATCCCTATTTATCAGGGTTTTTTATTCTTTTATCATCATTAGGCAATCCAAACATGGGAGCCCCAGAAAGCCCAATGTCTACACCTTCAGTCATTTTTCACTCTATAATTCACACTACCTGACTCTACTCGATCTATACATCTATTTTATTTCCCATTTTTTCTTTGAATTCTAATTTTATCCTCACAAAAATTGGACCGAAAGTCGGGGTATGACATTTTCAAATTATCAAGGGTAAATTGGAAAAGGGGGTTTAAGGTCTAGAAATGAGTTGAACATATATAGAAAGGTGTAAAACCTAAATATAGTATGGGGGAACGTGAAAGTGTAAAAAAGGATAGGATTCAGGTGATAGTCCTGGTGAATAGCAACACAGGATCGTGAATAATGCTTCCAGAGGCTCGAGTGAACTAACTAGATAGAATAGAAGAGAATATTATAAGATAATTTTGGGTGAAGTTTGGAGTAAAAATAAAGCCATTTGAGGGGTTAAAATTGTAATTAAAGCATTTTACGATGATATCTCGAGAATAGTGCCCTAGTTTAAGCAAAATGAAAAAATATCTAGTTTATGCTTAAAAAAATCTGAGAATAGCATAACCTGATGTTCAAAAATTCCAAATAACCTAATGGTAATGGAATTGGAGTTTTCTAACAACTAGAAGTAATATAATTAAATTAAATGAAATTTTAAATCATTAGTTTAGTAGGTTCTCCTGGGTTTTAAATGATGAGATTCTTGGGACACGCGAGTTTTAAAATTACTGAATTAATGGCATAAAAAGAAGATTCAATTGATGCTTAAAATGTGGAAATAAAATTTAAGAGACATAAAATACCAAGGATTTATTATAGCTATCAGATTGCCAAGTGGCATAATATAGACATTTAATTTATTTTAACTCAAAAGAGCTTACATCCATTTAAATGTATCTTATTCTAGAGGATTCACTAATCCTCTCCTCTACCTCATGGTATCGTCCCCTCTTCTTATTATCAAACCACCATTTTTCTTCTCCTTAAGCTCTCAAGGTATCAAATTAAGGCTTTAAATTATTTTCGACCGACAAACAAAAGGTCTAAGAACAAGATAAAGGAGAGAGAAAGCAAGAAGAAGGATTAATTTGTGAGAAATTAAAGAATTTCCACTTATGTAAATAGTAACATATTTTTACTTAAGTGATGAATTTTAAGGTTTTATATTTTTCATGGGTGGATTTTAATGCCTATTAAGTAATTCAAGTGTTAATTTAAGGTTTAGAATTATTGGTGATTTGTTTGGAATTTTATTAAATGAAATATGTGTATGTTATGAAGGAGTGGATAGAGGCATCAAAAGATGGTTAATGTAATAGTGTAATGTCACACTCTCTATCCGATTTTTCAAAAAACTCGATAAGAGATGCTACTTCCCGTAGGCTACCCATCACGTTTTTACCCTGGCACTCATTCGTTTAACATTTATAGCCTTACTTATTTTGGTGATATATCTTTGTTATCTCTCTATTATTACCTTATATTGATCTTATATCAATTGTAGATCAATTTTTCGAACAGTAATCCAATAGCAAAAATTTGGGTAGCAAAATAGCTACTCGAGTGAAAAACCAAAATTTTTTAACCTATTAAAAACACTTTTACATTCGTTATCAACATTTCTACCAACTCTTGAACCCATCTGGTCCTCCAATCAATCAGTCAATCTTAGCACACAGTCACATCACACAGGGTCTCATACCTACATCATGTCGACATACACATATATGTGTGTGTGTGTGTGTGTGTGTATATATATATATATATATGTATGTGTATATGTATATGTGTGTGTGTGTGTATGTGTGTGTATATATATATACATATATATACATATATATATATATGTGTGTGTAGCAATACACAACATAAGTACAGACATTTGTTAAATGTTACTAGTTTACAGTTTGCAAGTTACAATGTTCCAAGATACAAAACCAACTATATTAACATCTTAGACCTAACCCCCACTATACATGAGTGCCCTCATTTCTACCTATGTAAAAAGAAATAGAAAATATGCCCTAAGGAGGCTGATAAGCTACACTGCACCTTGGGAGGCTGGACTGCTTTTACTATCTACAACCTGCGTATTGAAACACTAACACACTAAGTATGAACTTAGTGGTGAAATTGAGGTAATATATACATGTTAACATGACATTATGCAAAGGCATACTTTATGCAGTAAGCATAAACATACAAGTGCAAGTAATTACAATTATGCCCTTTTATCAATTTGTTTCACTAGTTACATTTTGTGTTATAGCCTACCTAATTTCCTTCAACACATAGTTGACCAATTTAATTATGTCAATCAAGTCACAGAGATTCATTCATACAATATTAAGAGTGTACTTCTTTTTACTTATTTAGGCCCATACTAGAAAGACGATAGTTACATACATTAGATAACAGGATTCAGACTATTCGGTGGCCCACATTTTAGACCTCAGTAGCTATACCTACCTTAATCCATCTAATAATAGGGATTAGTTCACAAGAACCTCCCAAATTGAAGTGGTAGAGATCAGTCTGTATGGAACTCCCAACATCAATAGGGATAGTAGGGATTAGCCCTGTGGGACCTCATAAATCCCAATTGGCATTTTAACTTAATAGTAGGGATCAGCCCCGAGGGACCTCCCAAATCCACAAGTAAAATGGCTAAGCACGAAATAGCCCATTTGGACCTGCCAATACCTAGGTGTGTAGGGTTCACTAGCAGAACCTCGGCAGCTGCACTCGCCATCAAATACATAGGCAATGGCCTAGGAGGACTAAAATCCCTAGTTGACTAGTCAACCCATTCAGTGGGTGTCTAACTGATATGGACCAATTTTTATTATTGATTTATTGACACAATTATAGGCCATTTATCAATATTTATAATTTCATCATAATTCCCACATTTACATGCATGCTTGCACTTAAACACATTCCCCAGTTACGAGTCACTTTACAAGCATATCACTATTCATTTGGTCATTTCCATAACCTATGTTCTCAAGTTGTCATTACCATATAATTCATCACAAGTGCATCCATAGTGCATACTATTATCATCATCATTTCTCAAGAGTATTATTATCATAACCAATGGTACATATACTTACATTGTTTCATGCATTTCATTTCCATACAATTATCCATACCAAACCACACCCTAAATAATCACTTTCATGCACATGCATACTTATTATACTAAATCACATTTTAGGTCACCATATGCATATTCACCATTCATTATTTTATTCATCAATTTCACATTACAACTACATTTTATATCCACTTTTTAGGTCAATTACCTTACCATCACTTATCACACACATGCACACATCACCTTGTCATTATGCACATCATTTGGCCACCCCTTGCACACACACATACACATGCTTTTCTTCTATGCAAACTATACCTATAAGCTTCCCATTATCATGCTAACATAATGGCACTACCATTATACCTAAGTTTGCACACATATACACACACTCCCACTTCCACACATATTCACACATACATATTCATGCACACACATAAATTACATCAATTTCACATACCTCAGGTGTGAAAACACCCTTTTCCACCATTCTAAGCCTTCGATGTCCTTTCTTCTTCAAAGGTTGCCTCTTTTCCTATGACTTACACATTTAGGATTTTAGAATAATTACAAAAATCCTACATAACTCTAATTAAAAATCTAACTATATGGTTATCTTAGGCTTACTTAGGACCACCTAAAACAAAAATAGAAATTGAGATCAAATCACTTACACTCAAAAATGGCGTTATTTCACCCTTTGCTTATATCTCACTTTCTAGCCCCTTTTTCTCAGTTTTGTTCCTTGGAGTGGCTTTTTTAGGAGACTGTGAAGGTGAAAAACTATATAAGTATTGTGCAGTTTAGGTGTGTGAGGAGAGAGAAATGAAGAAAAAAATGAAGGGTGGCTAGGCATCAATGGCGTTGGCCATTTAGAGAGGAAGGAGGAGAAGAAGACTTTTGGCACATGTGGCACCCCCCTCCTCCCCACATGTCTAGCCTTTTGTATTAGTGAGGTGGATGACCCAAATCGCACCACATGCCGATCCGACGGTTTGTTTTAACCCGATTTTCTTTTAAACTTTAGAAATTCAAAATAATTTTTTAGGACCTCTAAAAATCAGGATTTCAATGCCCTAAATTCTTAATAATACCCATTAAGGGCCCTATAAAATCTCAGTCAAAACTCCTTTGAGAACTAAGGTTACTATTCACTCACGTAATTAAGAAATTTTGAATAAATACCAAACAGCCTCAAAAAATTAAAATTATTTCACCAATAAACTTATTGGAATTTTTAAGGTTCAAGGTATAATATTTTCATGTCCATCTAGGCACATCCTAGAGCTATCCTACTACAAACTCAACTAAGGTCACTATTCCTAGTTCTTAATCTAAAATGATTTATTAGTTCTACTAAAAGTTTTAATTATTTCATTTTTATCATTTTTCAGCCCGTCAAAATTTATGACCAGTACTCCCTTTCATAGCTATCATAGAGTGCCCTGGCTTCCTGAGAAAGATTGTTCATACCTCAGAGATATTGTTCATGAAACTGAGATTTACGACGTTACAATCCTTCCCCTCTTAAGAAATTTTGTCCTCAAAATTACCTGGTAAGAATTGATATGGATATTGAGCTTTCATCTACTCCTCATTTTCCTAAGTAGCTTCTTCTGTCTTATGATGCTTCTATAGTACCTTTACCAATGGTATAATTTTATTCCTCAGTTGCTTGATTTCTCCAGCTAAGATCTGTATTGGTTCCTCTTCATAGGTTAAGTATAGCTGCACTTGAATCTCTTCTGCAGTTAGAATACACTCGATATCACCTTAGCATGGAGACGTGGAACACATCATGGATCTACTACAATTTTGGGGCTAAGGCTAAATGATAGGCCACTGGTCCCACACGTTCTACAATTTCATATGAACCAATGAATCTGGGGCTCGGTTTCCCTTTCTTACCAAACCTGAGTATCTTCTTCCATGGTGACACTTTTAGGAATGCCTTTTCATTAACCTCATATTCAATGTCTTTTGCTTTAGGTTGGCGTATGATTTATGTCAGTTCGTGGTAGCCTTTAGTCTATCTCTAATGATTTTAACCTTTTCTTTAGCATCTTTGATCAGATCAAGTGCCACAAGATTACTTTCACCTACTTCACTCTAATAGAGAGGAGTTCTACACCTTTTGCCATATAGTGCCTCATACGGAGCCATGCCTAAGCTAGTCTGGTAACTATTATTATAAGCAAATTCTGCTAAGGATAGATAATAATCCCAACTTCCTTTAAATACAATGGCATAGCTACGTAGCATATCTTCTAATACCTGTATCACCTATTCTGACTGTCTATCTGTCTATGGATGAAAGGCAATGCTGAAAGTCAAGCAGGTACCTAAAGCTTCTTTTAACTTCTTCTAAATTTAGAGGTAAAAGTGGATCTCAATCAGAGATAATGGCAATCGGCACTCTATGTAATCTCACAATTTCATCTATGTATAATTATGCTAATTTGTCTAAGGAATAATCTATTCTGACCAAAATAAAGTGATTTATCTTGGTCAACCTATCCATAATCACCCAAACTGCATCACACTTACTTCTAGTCATTGGTAAACCCATCATAAAATCTATAGTGACCTTTTCCTATTTCCACTCTAGAATTGCAATGGGGTGTAATAATTCAGAGGGGACTTGATGCTTTGCTTTCACTTACTAACAGGTTAAACATTTAGCTACATACTCTACAACATCTCGTTTCATTCCTAGCCACTAATAATGAGGCCTCAAATCAAGTTACATCTTTGTACTTCCTAGGTGCATAGCATATGAAGCATCATATGCTTCCCTTAAGATCCATGTCCTAGGTTCATCTACTTCAAGTACACATAATGTCTTATAGTGGTAGAGACATCCATCTTCTTTAAGCTTAAAGTCAGTGATCTTCCCCTCTTGGGCCTTACTTATTATCTACACCAGTTGTTCATATTGCATCTATGCTCTTTTTACTTGTTGTTTGAAATTAGGTTTCACCTGCTGCTCGGCTAAGATTGTATCATTCTCTGTATATTCCATTTTGACATTCATAAATTTCATTATAGCGATGAACTTTTGACTCAGAGCTTCCATTGCCACATTGGCTTTTCTAGAATGGTAGTCAATCAGACAGTCATAATCTTTTATCAACTCTATCTAGCGTCATTACCTCAAATTTAATTCTTTCTATGTGGAGAGGTACTTTAAACTTTTATGGTCAGTGTAGATATAACACCTTTCACTATATAAATAGTGCCTCCACTCTTTCAATAAAAATACAATGGCAGCTAGCTCCAGGTCATATGTGGGGTAATTCCTTTCATATGGCTTCAACTGCCTTGAAGCATAAGTAATCACCTTACCTTCCTACATCAAGACAAATCTGAGTCCATTATGAGATGCATCACTATAAATCACAAAGTCTTTCCCCTATTCAAGTTGTGTAAGAATGGGAGCTTTAATTAACGTTGTCTTTAGTCTATCAAAGCTTGCTTGGCACCTATCATCCTATGCAAATTTCACATCCTTCTGTAGTAACCTAGTCAATAGAGCTGCAATCATGGGGAACCTTTTCACAAATCTCCTGTAGTAGCTAGCCAATCCTAGAAAGCTTTAGATTTTAGCCACTTTCCTAGGAGGTTTCCAATCTAACATATCTCTAATTTTGCTTAGCACAATTTTGATACCTTCTGCTAATGCAATATGGCCTAAAAAATCTACTTCTTTTAGCCAGAATTCTCACTTACTCAACTTTGCATACAATTACTTCTCTCTCGGAGTTTGTAACACTCTTCTCAAATATTGTTCAAGTTCCTCGTGACTCTTAAAGTATACTAGAATAGCATCACTGAATACTACTACAAACTGGTTTAGATATGGCTTAAAGGTCCAATTCATCAAGTCCACAAAAGTAGCAAGGGCATTAGTGAGCCTAAATGGCATCACTAGGAATTCATAATGCCTATATCTAGTGCGAAAAGCAACTTTTTGGGATATCAACTTCCTTAATCCCTAACCAAATCTATCTTGGAGAACATGCTGGCACCCTTAAGTTGGTTAAACATTCTAGGTAATGGGTACTTATTCTTGGATGTCACCTTATTTAATTATCTATAATTAATGCATAATTGAAGTCACCCATCTTTCTTCTTTACAAATAGCACGGGTGCTCCCTAAGGTGAAGTCTCAAACTCATGAAGCCTTTATCTAATAGTTCCTATAGCTAGACCTTTAGCTCCTTCAATTCTACAGGTGCCATCTAGTATGGAGTAATAGATATAAAAGTGGTAACTAGATACACCTCAATCTCAAAATCTAGCTTTTTCTTTGGTGGTAATCCTAGTAGCTCATCTGGAAACACATCAGGGAATTTTGATACCATTGGTATCTGATCAAGGCTTGGTGGTGTGTTATTGGTGTCAATTATATGGGCTAGGTAAGCTTCACATCCCTTCTAAATGAATCACTTTACTATCACAGTTGAGATGCTATTAGGTAAAGCATTCCTCTTACCCACTACCATCGTCATGCCCTTAGTTATCTTGAGAGTAAGCCTTTTCTGCTCATAGGCAACTATTGCCTTATGTTCAGACAGCTAATCCATACCTAGGATAATGTCAAACTCATTGAAGGGAAGTTTAATAAGATCGACTGGAAACACTTGATCTTGGATCACTAGAGGATAGTGTTTGCATACCTGGTTCACTGTCACCCTCTGCCTAATTAGATTACTCACCAAGATGTCTATATATATAGGTTCAAACTCTATCCCCCTATCTTATACTTGTGTAGTGTAGATATAGGGGTGTATAGATCCTAAATCTATCAAAGCCAAAAGAGGTATATCAAATAAAGAGAATGTACATGCAATAACGTCTAGCACCTTTGCTTCCTCACAAGCTTAGATGGCATAGTAGTGAACTAAAGCTCATGGCTCAGATCTTATCTTCTAGTTGTGGCCTAGCTTATCATTCTTGCCCTCTTTTTATCCTTTGCTAGGTGCTGGGGAGGAGGCCTATAACTAGGTGGCATCAGTTTGCTTCTTCATACAATCCCTCTAATAATAGTCTCTAGCTTCACACATGTAGCAATCTCCTCACCTTATTTACCAACATGGTCCTTAATGTTTTTTGCTACATGTCCCACATACGGGAGGTGCGCTCCTTGCCGTAGACGCTAGGGCACTGAAGACTTGCTGTGGATGTCAAAGGCTAGATTGAGAAGCCTGACCTAACCTCTGTACTTGTCTCTACCTCTAGGACTACTGTGTAACCTAGGACTCCATTTACTTCTTACCTACCCTTGGTGCTGAGCTAGTCTCGCCAGTAGTGAATGGTTTTTTTTTCTAAAAAAGGTCTCTATTCTCTTTTACCATATCTTTTATGGCATATGCTATTGATACTAATATAGAAAACTCTTAGATCTGAGTAGTGGCAATCCATATCCACAACTCCACATTAAGGCTCTTCTTGAACCTCTTACATCATTCCTCCTCTATAGGTACAAAATCCTCAATACACCTACTTAGTCTCACAAAATCTTTTTATACTCTGATACCAACCTTCGTCCCTGTTTCAAGTCTAAGAACTTTTGCCTCTTTTTATCCCTATAAGACTCAGGTATATATCTCTTTCGAAACTCTTAGAGGAAGAACTTCCATGTGAGATTTGTTGTAGGCTTCCCTCTCTATGTGGTATCCCACTAGTGGAAAGCCTCTTTCAGGAGGAATGAGGAGGCACACTTCAAATTCTCCTCAAGACTGCACTCAAGCTGCTCTAGTATTTTAATAGTCCGCTCTAGCCAATATTCAGCCCTGGCAACATCATCCTCCATTTATCCTAAGAAATCTAGAGCCCTCAGCTTTTTTACTCCTTCCATGTATGTCTTTTGCAAAGCAATCAGGGTGGTGGAGGTAGTGCTGGAGCTGGTAGAGGTGGTGGTGGAGCAATAGCAAATATATGTCTCAGTAAGTCTATAATTTGTTGTAGGAGCATCAGTGAAGCTTATGTCTGTGCATATGCATGTGGCTAGTGTGTTGCATCACTCAGCACTAATGTGATTGCACTTTCTTCTAGCTTATGAATGGTAGTTAAGGCATGGCTTGCCAACTCTTCCCCTCATTCTGGTGGGGTCGATTCACTCATCATGCATAACTATAAGAGAACAAACAATCAACCTCATACAATGTAGCCTTATGGGGTACAAAACCTTAAACCCTAGTACTCATGCATACTAAGCATGGAAATGCCCAAACCTGCTCTGATACCACCTATTGTCACACCCTCTATCCGATTTTCCAAGAAATCTAATAGGAGATGCTACTTCTAATAGGTTACCCATCTTGTTCTTACCCTAGCGCTCATTCATTTAACACTTACAACCTTACTTATTTTGGTGATATATTTTTGTCATCTCTCTATTATTACCTAATATTAATCCTATATTGAATGTAAAGAGCTAATAAAATCATTTTTCTAGATAGTAAGAAATTTGGGTAGTATAACTTCTACATTCGTTATCAACATTTCTACCAACTCCTAGACCCATTTGGTCCTCCAATCAACCAGTCAATCTTAGCACACAATCACATCATATAGGGTCTCAAACCCACATCATGCAGACATGCACATATGTATATGTGTGTGTGTGTGTATATATATATATATATGTAGCAATACACAACATAAGTATAGACATTTATTAAATGGCAGCAGTTTATAGTTTGTAAGTTATAATGTTCCAAGATATAAAACTAACTACATTAACATCTCAGACCCAACCCCCACTATACATAAGTGCCCTCATTTTTATCTATGCAAAAAGAGATAAAAAAAAATATACCCCAAGGAGGCTTATAAGCTACACTGCACCTTGGGAGGCTAGACTGCTTCTACTATCTACAACCTGTGCATCGAAACATCGACATGCTAGGTATAAACTCAATGGTGAAATTGAGGTAATATATGCATGTTAGCATGACATTATGCAAAGGCATACTTTTATGCAGTGAGTGTAAACATACAAATGCAAGTAATTACAATCATGCCCTTTTATCAATCTATTTCACTAGTTACATTTTGTGCTATAGCATGCCTAATTTCCTTTATCACACAATTGATTAATTTAATTATGCCAATCGAGTCATAGAGATTCATTCATATAATATTAAGAGTGTACTTATTTTTACTTATTTAGGCCCATACTAGAAAGACGATGCTTATAGACACTAAATAGCGGGATTCAAACTGTGTAGTGGCCCACATTTTAGACCTTTGTAGCTACACCTACCCTAATCCATTCATTAGTAGGGATCAGTTCATAAGAACCTTTTAAATTAAAGTGGCAAGGATCAATCCTAATGGACTACCTAACATCAATAAGGATAATAAGAAATAGCCCCATGGGACCTCCTAAATCCTAATTAGCATCTCAGGTGGATAACAGGGATTAGCCCTGAGGGAGCTCCTAAGTCCATAAGTAAAATGGGTAAGTAAGGATCAGCCCATTTAAACCTCCTAATACCCGAGTGTGCAGGGTTCACTAGTAGAACCTCTATGGCTACACCAACTATCAAATACACAGGCAATGCCCCAGGAGGACCAAAACCTCTAGCAATTGCTAATTCCTTAGTTGACTAGCTAACCCATCTAGTGGTTGTAACTGATATGGGCCAATTTTTATTATTGATTTATTAACACAGTTATAGGCCATTTATTAGTACTCATAATATCATCATAATTCCTACAGTTACATACACACTTACACTTAAACACATTCCCTAGTTACAGGTCACTTTATGAGCATACTACTATTCATTTGGTCATTTTCATAACCTATGATCTCAAGTTGTCATTACCATACAATTCACTTTGTAATTAAGAAATTTCAAATAAATACCAAATGGCCTTAGAAAATTAAAATTCCTTTACCAATAAACTCATTTGAATTTTTAAGCTTCAAGTTATGATATTTTCAGGTCCATTCGGGAATATCCTGGAACTAGCCCAGCATAAACTCAACTAAGGTCACTCTTCACTAATTCTTTGTCTAAAATGATTTATTGGTTTTGACAAAAGTTTTAATTATTTTTTTCATTATTTTTTACCCCATTAAAGTTTTATGATTAGTACTCCCCTTTCTGGCTATCACAAAGTGCCTCGGCTTCTCGAGAAACACTGTTCATGCCTCTTAGGTACTATTTATAAAATTGAGATTTACAAGCATTACATGTAAAGAGATTCAATTAAAGCAAATAGACAACTAGGTATGTGTATTCAATGAGATATACATCATGTGTGAAAATTTCATACTTAAAATATGCATGTGTGTACTTGAAATGTATGAACTATGTGGGTGATAAGGGTTTAAATTATGATTTATTTTATAATCATATTGGTTAAAGTGAAATAAGGTAGTTAAAAGTGAAATTAAAGCATAAAATTTATGAAATATGTAGGAGAGCATGAGGCTAAATGGTCATGGAAAGACATTAGTATTCATGTCATCTTGATTAAATATATAGATAAATTATAATTACCAAATTAAAGAACTTGCTAAGTAAATGTAAATAATGAATGGTAAATGTATAGAGCAAACATTTAAGGGACACAAAGTTAAAATGAGTCATTAAGAGATAAACTAAAAGTAGTAAATATAATGAGGAAATGTTCTAATGATCACATAGATGTA
>CANXYI011181959.1:0-17176 GCA_948208565.1 Hura crepitans
TATCAAACTTTTCAAAATAATGTAATTTTAATATTTTTATATATAAAACATATATAAAATTCTGAATTTTTAAATTCAGTTCCGCTTATATATTAATTTATTCAATTTAGTCATTATAAAAATTTTATTTCAATTATTTTAATTCAATTTTAAACTAAAATAACCATTTGCGCGCTTCCACTTTAAATTATTTGATGCAATACCATAACCTAGGTGAAAAGAAAGAAGGTATTTATTGATTTTTTTTTTTAATTCTAACTCGGTTTAGTTCTTGAAAATTCTGTTTCTGTTGGCAATGATAATAATAATAATAGCAGTTATTATTAATAAATCAAAAAACACGTGAGAATCAAAATCCTTGTCTTTCTGTCCATTAAATAATGGCATAAAATAAAATTTAACTTTCTATTATTTGAAATATGATTTTGGTAACTTCCGAAGTATTATTTTCAATGTTATATATTACTCTAAAACCTAAAAATTAAAAAGATTCCGATCTCTTCATTTAATTGATTTGGTATTATTCTAATTAATTCTCCAATGACATATGTATAAAACTTTTTTTTTTCTTTGAACGATGAAGTAATTTAATGTCAATTTTGTTGCAAAAATTAAAATAATATAAAACAATTGGACCTGCCATTGAATCCAATATTTGAGTTTCCAATCAATTCATTTTTTTTTTATTTTCGAAATTAAATATGAAATTTTTAGATTATATGCAATTCGAAATTGAGATTTATATGTTTTATTATTAAATAAAACGATGTTTTAATTGGTTTTCTTTGTTTATTTTTATGCAGTGGAGTTTGAACGGATTTAGACAATTCTAAAGAAATTTTTAGGTTTCCGCCGAGTGCAGTCGGTGGCTGTCTGGCTGAAGTCAAACAAAAAAAAAATTATTTGGCACATAAAGTTGAAAATACTTAAATTATCGAATAAATCATTTTATGATTCAATATAGTTTTTTAATTGAAATTAAATAATGAAAATGATATGCTAAACTGACTTTTACGTGTTAGATAGTTCCTGTGGAAAGTCAAGAAATCTTTTTTTCTTCTTTTTTTTTTCAAAGATCAAAATTAAATTGATTCATTTCTTAAAAGTAAAACCTTATCTAGATGACTGGATTAATCTGGTATTTAATTATTAATTTTTTTAAAAAATATCAGCCACTGATCCTGCGATATTACTGCATTGAATTTTCAAGTTTTTTTTGACTTTAGTTAATTATTCTTGAAAGGCAGAAAAACGATTTTTATATATAATATTTATTCATTTATCAAGTCAATAAAATATTAATACGTAAATTAAAAAATTGTTAAAATGATAGTATAATTATATTAAGATAATAATAATTTATTAATTTAATATAAACACTAGATTTAAATAAATTTGACATAAAATTTTGAACTCTTGACTTAGACCGTCTTTATATGATATTGACTCCGAATCCGATCTGACTTTTATATTATTGTTCTTTTGGATTGTCGATAATAAAGCATTTTTTACTTTGCAGTATATATTTGTGCAAAATTGAAAATGCTTTGCCTTATATATATTATTATGCATCTTAAATTTGACTCTCACATTATATTATTGATGAAGCTTTAGGGCAATTATTTCTTCAAAAAAAATAAAAAACTTTTAGGCCAATTATTTCCTTAATATAATTATTTGAATTGCGCAGTAAATGACTTTTCTTATCTACGTCACCTCATGCTTTTTTACGGTAGGGTGTGGATCCATACAACATGATATTACAGATAATCTTATTTAAAAATATTAATTTCATAGTTTTAAAACTACGACTTTTGTTTTGAATTTTTAAATTATGAAATCCATAATTTCTCACGATTTATCGAAATTATATTTTTAAAATACTTTTAATAAAGTTTCAAATTTTTTCTTATACAATTTATTGACTTTTATTATTTATTAGAGTAAGTTTTTTTATTATTTTATTATTTTTAGAATTACGTTACACGATAAAGTTAATTATTAATAGATTATTCACTCATGTCATACCATACGAATTTTTTAAATATATCGATCGTAAAATATATTAATAAACCATGCTACACTTCAAGTGGGAAAAATGATAATAAAAAAAAGGAATAGATGTTACAAATGTACTTACCATTTTCTTTTGATAACATTAAAGCGTAAATGAATTAAGATGTTGAAAATTCACATGTAGAGTCAGACATTACAACAAGTAACTATTTAATAATACCACTGCAGCAATTTATAGTAAATATGATTGCTTCTATCCTTTTAATTCAGACTCCTTTATTTAGATTAAAAAGTCATTTATTAAAACCGTATTTTAATAAATAATCAAAACAGCATGCAGTAATTTCATTTTATATAAATAAAAAACATGAATATGGTCCCACAGCCTTTCCCTCCACGGCTCTGCTTCTTTTCTTGACCATTCCTCCTTTCCTTCTAGAAAACTATCTCCTACTTCTCTTGCATCGTACTATACTGTGCACCACTTTCCATAAATCGAGTCGTAAAACCAAAACTTGCGATGACGACGAGAGTTGTGTAAAATCGAATTAAAAATTTTATATATTTAATTTAAATTTATTTATTTTTAATTTTTTTATTTAATTTTTTAAATAATATCGATTTAATAGGTTCAATTTTTAAAAGATGAAAATTGAAAAAATTAAACTAATCGAACTTATTAAAATGACGTTATTTTGAAATTTTTATATATATAAAAAAAATAAAATATATATAATTTTAATTTTTCAGTTTGGTTTTATATAAATATTAATTTTTTTATTCAATCCACCTATAAATTTAGTTCGGTTCGATTTTAAAAATTTTAACATTTCAATTTTCAATTTTCGATTTTTTTTATTAAATTCTAAATCGAATCGACCGATTGAACAACTTTAATGAAGACTTTGCGGTAACTATCACTAAGCTGCACATACTTTCACATAATGAGTCTTGATTATAATATAATGGCTGATATTTTTTAAAATTAGAGATGAATTTAAAAAAATATCTCAATCCTCTATTAAGAATCGAAGCTTCGATCATATCATAGCTCTAAAACGTACACGTAAATTCATCTAATCCTTATATATAGAAAAAAGGGTTTCCCCTAACTGCAATTGACAACGGGACTCAATTAACTTGATAAAATTAAGTATTCGTAATTAATATTAATTGTGGTAGAGTCGTAGGATGGACATTGGCGGCCTAAGATCCTATAACTCAGAGGCTTTGGTTCCTGGAATACGTGCGTTTTATGTATATATTTTTAAATTAGCAAATCTGTTCAATAATTTTTAATGCTTTGCCATTAGTTCATGAACGTCTAAAAATTAGTAAATTTGATATCCAAAATTTTGCTCTTCGTGTTTTTTTTTTTTAAATGCTTTAGGTCGATCTTTTAGTTCATATTTGCTCTTTTTTTTTTTAAAGAAACATCAACTCAATTGAAATAAATTTAACTATATGCTACATAAATTATACAAATGTCACATGGCTTATTTTATATTCAAGTTTGACCATAAAATATACGAAATGGCATAAATTTTCACTGAATTATAAAAACATACAAAATTGTGCCGTCAATTTTTTAAAAGAATGATTTGAAAATTTATTCTTTTTCATATATTTTTCTTCTCTAACAAGTTACTATATTTTCATACTTTTCTCTTTTTTTTTTTTTTCACGTAGCATTCGTATTTAACTACAATCTTATTTTTAATTAATATAGTCACTTATAATTTAAATATCCAAAATTTACAAATCCCTCACAGTTTAACAAACAAACATATTTAAATTAAAAAAAATTAAAATCTTCAAATAAAAAAATTAAAAATTTTAAGAGAAATTTAGAGATAACATAAAACTTTAACAATTTTAAAAAATATAACATAAATAAAATTGTATATATATATATATATATATATATATAGAGCAAGATACAGGACATCTAACTAGATATTTATAAATTAAATTGATGCTAACAGCAATAACATTTGAAAAAAATATTAAAAATAAATTTATACCATTTAACATATTTTTAAAATAAGTTTAAATTTTATCTCTTGAGCACAGGAACATTAAGAATTCAATATTAATATTATTCGCATTAAAATATTATCCAATGGAAGCTTATTATAAGAAAAACGATAATGCCACGAGGAACACCTAATTTGACCAAAACCTGCACTCAAGCAAACGAAAAGTGAGAAAGTCTTGTTCCGTGGACCCCACATCCAAAAACTCTGCCCCTTCTTTCTTTTATAAGGCTTTAGTTTCCTCAGCTTCACTAACACCCGCCGGCGCCGCTCCTTCAAAAACTCTGCCCCTTTCTTTCTTTTATAAGGCTTTAGTTTCCTCTTCTCAGTTTCACTAACACCCGCCGTGCAGCGCATCTTAGCACCCAACATCACACGTTTCCCACTGCAGAAAAAAAAAATGAATACACAAAGGATGATCTCCATCTCCATGTTTCTCCTCCTTACATCTCCCTTCGCCGCCGCTCAAACGTCCGACACCGACACCGACACTGGCCCCCGAGATCCTTATGGCTATGCACGTGTTACTCCTTCTATGGCCATAATTATTGTCGTATTAATCGCCGCGCTTTTCTTCATGGGTTTCTTTTCCATTTACATACGCCACTGCACCACCATCGGCAGCGGAGCCAGCGTCAATCCGAATTTTGGAGGGCGTTCCCGACGGGCTGCTGCGGCGCGTGGGCTGGATCCAGCTGTTATCGGGACGTTCCCGACCTTGGTGTACGCGGAGGTGAAAGGGCTTAAAATAGGAAAAGGAGCGCTGGAATGCGCTGTATGCTTATGTGAATTTGAAGACGACGAAACGCTGCGTTTAATTCCTAAATGTGACCATGTCTTTCATCCTGATTGTATTGACGCCTGGTTAGCTTCTCACACCACTTGTCCGGTTTGTCGTGCTAACTTAACGCCGGAACCTGGTGACGCAGCTCCCCTACTCACTGAGTCGCCTCCGGAGACAGACCTGGAATCTCAAAACGAGGCGGTGGAAGAACTAGAACCGGAATGCCCCGACCGTAACACTGAAAACGCAGCGCCGGAGCCTCAGGTTCTTAGTGTCAATCAAACTTTGAATAGAAACCGTACACGTGGATCGAGATCTGGTAGGCCACGTAAGTTCCCTAGATCACACTCTACTGGGCATTCTCTTATCCAACCAGGCGAGAACACCGACCGGTTCACTTTGAGACTACCGGGTGAGATTCGAAAGCAAATAATGAGGCGGGAGTTGAACCGGACTATGAGCATGGTGGTGTTCACAAGAGAACAGAGTTCAAGGAAGGGCTATAGAACCGGAGGCGAGGGCGGCAGTAGCAGGGGGAAGAAAAAGATGGAGAGGTCCGACCAAGGGTCTAAGTCAGACCGGTGGGTGTTGAGTATGACATCGCCGTTCTTAGCGAGAGCATCGTCGTTTTTCACAAGATCATCTTCGTCAGTCAGGTCACCGAAAGTAGCTGCTACTGACGGAGAAGGAACTTCGGCTGGACCGGTAGAACAAGATAATCACGAATCAAGCCGTCCTCCGGTTTAATTATTTTATTAAAAAAAAATGTTTTTTTTTTGTGAAAAATTGTTGATAGTATTTTTTTATTCATTTTTTTTTCTCCCACGCGATGTAAAAATACGACAACCTGAATAGACGAGGTCAAGTCCATATTGAGATATAGAATTCTGTTTTGTCTAATGCACACTCTAAAATTCGCTTTAAAAAAATGTTATGTTGCGTGTCTTAATTGACTGGCAACGGAATTGGTTATTTGACATTGAAAGGGATCATTCAAATCAATGGCTTGATAAAATGCTGAAGCAAAAATATTAAATGAATAAATTATTATTTACGTTAATTTTATATGCAATAATTTATTGAATTTCCCTTTGAATATGATATAACAAGAATTTCAAGGATGCAGCCTATCTAATTACTAGGCAATACTCAATTATACAATAAAAAAAAGGAACATCTGATGTTATATTTTGGAAATTTTTGTATTAAATTGATTAAGATTTTGCTGTTAATTTGTGGAACTTTGATTTGTAATTCAATAAAATTATATTATTTTCTTCTTAAATAAAAAAATACCTACAAAGGCATGCCATTATTGGATTAAATTTGAATTTTCAACTAGTTGGTTGTATAATACGTGCAGTTTCTATGGCAATTTGGAATTTTTAATAATAATTTTATTTAGTTATGTTTCAATAATAATTTAATTTCCAGCTTATTTCTTTGACTGAGAAGTTTATCTCTCTATCTCTCTTTCTTGAAATTATTTTTTTTCTCAAACTTCATGTTCTCATCTAATTATGACGTAATCACCATGTAAAATATCGACCCAATTAGGCTGGATCAACTCTAGCTTTATGAGATTTTTGACTTTTTAGTCTAAATTTTGTTTTTTTAACAAAACGTCAAAGTTCATAAAAAATTTTGATTTTTTTAATTAAATTAAATTAAATTCTACCAAATCGATTAATCTTATAAATGAATTCATATCAAATACAAGATTCATTTTACTTAAATAAATTTCATATTTAATACATATTACACTGATTCTTTTATAATTTATAAATATTATTGAGTAGATAAAATAATTTTTTTTTAAGAAACTGAAATAAAAAATGATCAAACTAAAATGATAGGATATTTCTTTCACTTTTTAAAACAACCATCAATTTAAGGTTTTGAATTTAAGTTTATTTATCAATACTAATAAAATAATTCATTAACATACTATGATACATAATACTAATTAATAATAAATTAAATAAATTTAAATAAAAAAATGTAAAGAGCATTTCAGTTCAAAATAAATCATACATGAAAAAAAATATCATACAAATTTGCCATTTTCATTGAAAAAATAGGCAATGAAGACTTAAGGCCAAATGGGCCAAATGGAAGCGTAGGCCCACAGAGAGGATTTGCCCCGGCCTACAAAGTTGTCTTGCTCAACAATGGAAACCGGTGGTCAAGAGGCAAAGATGGAGGAAGAAGAAGAAGAGCGAAACAGAAAATCAAGCTCTCAAAAATTAGTGATACAAATCCCATCATACCAAGAAGTAATTGAGAGCTCACAGCTAAAATCTGAGTCTTTATTTAAGCCATCTCAGACTTTCTCTCAAGCTTTCTCTTTCATCAAGAATTCCGAATTTTACACACCCCCTCCTCCCATTGCCGCCGCCTCCTCTCAACCGGGACCCGTCTCCGACAATGCCAAGCTATCCTCAAATACCCCAAGGTAATTCTTTTCTTTGTCTGCTAAAATGGGTAATTGTTTTTAATCTGCTTGATTATTTGTAATTTATGAGAATTGGTTGATACTGCAGCGTATCTTCACCTTCTCCGTCGGCTGCGGTTGCTTCACCGTCGGTGCAGGCTGCCCAGAGTCGCAATGCAATCCTTGTTAGCCATCGGCAGGTAAAGTTTGGATCTTTTTTCATTTTGGAAGCAGAAAAAAGCTCCTTTTATAGGTTTATGCTTCGTTTTTCTTACAGCAAATTTGTTACATTTGCAGAAGGGGAACCCATTGCTCAAACATATCAGAAACGTAAGATGGGTTTTTGCTGACGTTGCCTGTGACTACTTGCTTGGCCAGAACTCTTGTGCTCTTTATCTAAGGTATACATCTGACTTTTATCTTTCTTTTCAAATTCGTCGAATTCAACAACGCGAAATAGTGATAATTGCTTTCTTGAACATGTATCAATTATACTATAAACGTAGGCAATTGCTTAAGTTACTGAATTAAGCTGACATTATGCTTAACTTTTGTACTTTGATCAATTTTTGATCAATTTGATGTAGTCTTCGGTATCATTTACTGCATCCAGACTACCTGTATTACCGGATAAGGGAACTGCAGAAGAACTATAAACTCCGTGTTGTACTATGCCACGTTGATGTGGTAAGCTTCCCTTCTGAGCAAGAATCTTTTTGAGTGTTCTGTGGCATTTCTTTTGAATCTCCTGCCTCACAATCGTACATATGTTAGTAAGTTTAAAGTCAAATAAAAAACAGGAGTCCATGAAGAAAGCCAAGTGTTGCAGTGCAGTTTATTATCTTTTATTGAGAAAAAAATGTGTCGTATTGATCATTGTTCCTGTTGATTTCAGGAGGATGTGATAAAACCTTTACTCGAAGTCACTAAAACTGCCCTGCTTCATGATTGTACGCTGTTGTGTGCTTGGAGGTAAGCTGCATGTTTCCCCTCTCTGCAAGTGAGACATGTGTGTTAAAGGCTGGATATAATTGCATAGGAGTTTGACAATAATTCACAAATATTGTTTGCAAGGGAAGTTTTTTACAATATGTACTAAGATGTTAATTTTGCATTTTGGGACATGCTTTGATTAACTCCATTCAGACTCGTACTGCAAATTATTCTTGCATTTTTAGTATAACTCGTTTTCTTGCCTTAAAGTGACTGTTACTCATAGGCTCTTTTGGTCGTGTTAATAGCTTGGAGGAATGTGGTCGTTATTTGGAGACCATAAAAGTGTATGAGAACAAGCCTGCAGACCTTATTCAGGGTCAAATGGATTCTGATTACTTATCACGGGTACATACTCGATTGGTATCTCCTGTTTAAATCTGGATATGTCATGTAGTCCCAGAATCTGGCACAAAAATATATGATTAAATGGAAGTCTTTTTCCCCCCCATTAATTTTGAACAGTGGACTGAAACTATGTTTTTTCTTGATATAGCTAACTCATGCTCTTACAACTGTTCGACATGTTAACAAGACTGATGTGGTCACCCTTGGTTCTACTTTTGGTGTGAGTTGTCTGTTTCCTCCTATATATTGCGCACTTCACTTGGTTCAAATTTATCAAAACTTTTTCAGATATTGATTATAACTTTTTGTGCAGTCTCTTTCTAATATCATGGATGCATCAATGGAAGATCTAGCTCGCTGCCCTGGCATAGGAGAGCGCAAGGTATATGATGATTTCCCGCATTGTATTACCTTGATGCCCACATCCCAGAGTTCATAATAACGTGTTAGAACTTGGCAGCTTCTCTGAAAGAATTGAATATCTAATCCCTTAAATTGAATGTAATATGTGCATTTGTTTTTTCTTTTTTGGTCGCTCTAGGTAAAACGCTTGTATGACACTTTCCATGAACCATTCAAGCGTGTAGTTTCCAGCCACCCTGTGGTTTTAGATACTACACAGAAGGACACAGAACTTCCCCAGGCGAATGAAGTTACAGAAGGGGAAAAGGAAGAAGAAATAGGCAAACGCAGGAAGAAAGAGCCTGAATTAACAGTCAAATCAGCCCTTTCTGCTGCATTTTCAAAGTATGCTAATAAATTTGGTAAAAAAACCAATAAATCACAGGGAGAAAAGGAAGGAGAAACAAGTGTTGCCACGGAATCTGCAACTGATGATAAGAATTCTGGTGAAGGGACGGCAAGTTGATTCTCTTCTTCTACCATCAATAAACTCAAAATTGTGCAATAGATAAGGTATTGCATGCTCTTGCCATTGGAAAGACACTGAAGGCAATGGGCATGCTAGATAATCCTTCATCTTCTAAAATGTATTAGCTACTGTCAGACAGGTTAGCAGATTCTTTAGGCCAAACTATAATTTTATTTTGTACATATGTAGATCGATTGAAACTTTAGTGATTGTGGATTACTTGACTACTGCTTTAAATTGTAACAAAGAGGTGTTCTGGAAACTGGGAAATGACAGTGGATGGTGGTTGCTGGCTATGCAACTATAGAGAAAATTTATGGCTCTTTTCTGTATATAATACTCTTCACTTTTGAATAGTTGCATCAGCTAAAAGTGTCATCTGAACGTGATCAAACGGTACATACAGTATCCAAAGCCCAATTACCATGGGCTCAATTTAAGATGTATCCCTTTGTTGGCCATTGATTCAATAGGCGTACTATTGTCCAATTATGGAAATGACCTTGGACAGGCGTAGTTTTAATGGGCATGCGAGTGCAGGGTGAAAAACAAAGGTTGGCGCATTTAGTTTATGATGTCTGATGTTTTTCTCAAAGCATAGAGAATGATTGTCAGTATAAGCACACCCATTTTCTGTTTATGAGGCCAATCAGATGGTGACGATTTACATTATTCCTCGAAAAGAAAAAAAATATTAATCAGTCTGACAATGTATAATGAAGCAGCAAAGAGTTGTACAATCTGACAATTTGTGAATTGTTCTCAAGACCTCGAATTAACAGCACGATTCTAGAATCTAGAGGAAGCAGAAAAAGATGGCGAAGAGAGGTTCTTGACCAGGGGGATTAGGGACTGCACCA
Organism: Hura crepitans; assembly: GCA_948208565.1. Lineage (NCBI taxonomy): Eukaryota > Viridiplantae > Streptophyta > Magnoliopsida > Malpighiales > Euphorbiaceae > Hura > Hura crepitans. The sequence continues at coordinate 10,343 of CANXYI011181959.1, forward strand.
CATCTGTCATCAAAGGTCTGTAATCTGCTTCTGGCTGCACACACATTGCTGCTATAGCTGCTACCTATATCAAGAAATTAAAAAAAAAAAAATTATTTAGAATGTTTGCTGAAGAAAACACAAGGATTGGTGATAACTAAGAACTGACGCAACCTGAATTAAATCCTTCTTCAAGTAGAGGCCTTGCAGAGCCGGATCAACCATGTCGACTACTTTATTCCTGTCAGTTAAGCTTGGAAGAGCCTGTAAACGTACTAGAACTCAATGTCAGCAAATCCCAAGAAATTTCAATCCATAATGCTTCTTGATATCAGATTCCAGTTAAGTTCACTAACCCAGGAGACAAGAACATGTTCACCAGATGGTCGCTTGGTATCGATTGGTATCCTACCAGTTAACAGCTGTAACAAAACCACACCATAGCTGTATACATCTGATTTTGTTGTAAGCTTACCTGTTGATGCATACCTAAAGTTGATAAAAAGAAAGCAACTTTCTTATAAGATACTACTTCATACTAATATTAGTAGATGCTTAGACATGTATTTCCAACAATAAACAGAATCCTAATGATAAAGCTTGCGCCAAAGAAAGGCAATGAAAATGAAATTATCTCGCTAACGATTGTATCAAATGGTGTTTGAGAATGTCTTCTAGTTTTCCATAGGAAAATGACATCCCGCCTATAACCTACTGTGCCCATGTGCAATCTTTTGCGCAAATTGACATTGCATAGATAGTTTGATACCGCCATTGAAAAAAATAAATCCATGACAGATGGTGTGGAGCACTCACTCTGGAGCTAGATAACCGGTGGTCCCGAGCACCCGTGTTGAAGTCTGACCATTGATCTTGTCTGAACCCATCTTAGCAAATCCAAAATCTGAAACTTTAGCTCGGAAATTTTGATCAAGCAAAATGTTACTGCACTTAAAGTCACGGTGGATAACTGAAGGGATTGAATGTTCATGGAGGAATTCCAAAGCTCTAGCACAATCAAGGGCTATCCGCAACCGGGTCCCCCAATCCAAAGGCTGATTTTGCTTATGATGGAGATGCTTTTGAAGAGTGCCATTAGGCATGAATTCAAATATTAGTATCCTGTGGTGCTGGTCAGCACAGTAGCCAAGTAATTCAACCAAGTAAGGTGAGTGCAACCTGCTCAGCAGATCTACCTGCAAAATATTTTATGGAGATTGGAAAATGACAATTGAAGCTAAACCCATGTGCAGAATTAAATGCAATTCAATAAATATGGGCAAGTTACCTTTAATCTCGATAGATAAATGGACTGACAACAACATTCAAGAGTTCAATTTCAATATGGGATACATTCAAAAGTTCAATTTCAATATGGGATTAAACTGTGAGTACCTAAACATGTTGACTTTACAATTCTCAATCTAAATTATGCATAATAATAACAGAAAACAAATAATAAAACAAAGGAACAAACCAAAAGGAGAGGAAGGGCTGATGAGGACAAAGCATAATAAATGAAGTCACTTGCCTCTATCCTAAAGGCACGTTCCCCTTGTTTTCCTTCTCTACGCAATATTTTAACGGCAGCCACTGTGCCATCTGCTAGGATACCTCTATAAACAATTCCATAAGCTCCAACACCAATCACATTTGCTTCGTTGAATCCATCAGTGGCCAATTCAAGCTCCTTGTATGTGAAAACTTGAACTCCTTTGTGTTTTCCTGGGGGTTTGTTGCCCAGATTGCTTCCATATAAGCACCCTCCATTCACGTCTGCCACATTATTCAAGATCAAGATTCAAGCTTGACTAGCATTTAAACTAAAGATAAATCAACTAAAAGGGTTTGTTTTTCATTCTTGATTTTTGTAAAAATTAGATTCTGATCCAAAACATGCTTAACTAATTGAGAATTAATCCAAACCCTGAATTTTTTTCCCACTTGATATAATCAATTGAAAACAGAAACATAATCAAGAATTGTAATCTCTCACAAGTGTTAGATATGAGAAAGAAAAATGAAATGGGCAAATGGGTAGTAATTACCTGGGCTAGAAGTGAAGTTGATAGTGGTATGAGCAATGAACCTACAACTGTTGTTGTTGTGGGTAAAGCTCCCATTTTCTTTACAAAAGCTTCTATTTTTAGCATATTTGAGTCTTCGAAGCATCGCTACGAGAAGAAAGATAGCGAAAAGAACAGTAATGGAGATAGCAGATATGATAATAATGAGAAGTGAAGTAGAAGAAAGAATGGCATGCTGGTGGCTATGAGAATGAGAATGATGGTGTCCATGGGTATGGCTGCCAGGTGCTGCAGCTGCATCAGTAGCATTGGTGCTAGTTTCCATGAGTACAAAGAGCAAGAAACAAAGCAGAAAAGAGAGAGAGACAGAGATGGAAAATGGAAATGAGTTTCCAAGTATGTAACTTTGTATATTTGGAGGGTGAAGTTTCCTTTCATAGGAGGTTATACATTTACCCGTATGACCGCAACTCAAAGTTCCTTTTTTTTTTTTTTTTTCCTCCTCTTACCCTTTCTCTCTCTTTCTATTGTGAATAATGAATGTGAATCCGGGTAGTGGGTACTTTGATTCGTCCCTTCTTTTGTATTTTTCGCAAGCGGTCTGTCTCTGCAATTGTCCAGAGAGAGAGAATAGAATTGCAAACTTTCACACCTCTACACTTAATTCATATCAATAGTCAATAATCACTCTGTTTTTAAGTATTCCAGAAGTTTTGTCATCTCAATTCCATGGTAGCATTTATGATTTGTGGACTTGTGGGAATTGACTTCCTATCCTAGTTGGCATAGAAAAATTAGTTATTTGTCTTAGTTAATACTTTTCCTTGATTTAATTCTACCTTTTAAGACTCAATCGGTAATCTATTTAAATTTTTCTATCAAATATCAAAACTGAACAATTCCTTCAACCTGTAATTTTTCATTTCATGACTGAGGTTAGAGTTCTCAGTTGAAGGCTGTATCCGATTGAAAGTGAAAAATAATAAAAAAAAATTAGTAAAATAAATCTTGATTATAGGACTGAGCTGAGGACTTTATCAAAATCTTTAACATTCCATTTTTAGTATCTTTTCATTTTCTCACGAAATTCTTTCTTGTGCAGTATTATTATCTATTGAGAGTTGAAAATGACAATGCAAAGATCCACCGAGTGACCCCTATAGAAAAACATAAAATCACTATCTGCCTGGGCTGGGAATTGTCTTATCTCTCTTTCAAGGGACTAAGGGCAATCTTTACTCCATGTGTGTGTGTGTGTGAGAGAGAGAGAAGGAACAGGAAATGCCAATCTGCAGGTCACAAGGGTCATGCCGACATCTCAATGTGGTACAAATAGTTGCCTTTCATTATAGGAAGATATTAATACGAGGACCAAGGGCAAATTAATAGAACAAGATGCTTCTATGGACGTGGTAAAAGCCCTATATCATCTCCATCTCCTATCATGTGATGCTCATCAATTCCACGCTGAAAAATTTTGAACTGTTAAAGCTTTTGGTATTATACACAGACGTGACTAAATTGCTAAAAATCTCAACTTTACAGCCAAATGGACTTGCTGATTTTCAAATGTCTTATTTTCATTTCCTAGGAATTTCTCGCAGTTTTAACCCAAAAACATGTAACAACTTCTCTGTAAAAGATCAATTCCAGTTCTGTTGAATGACAAAACAATGATACGATAATGCTTTATGCCTCATCATAAAAGGTGGCTCAGTATGTGGCTCGTGCATACTGATGGCTTTCCACTCGAGATACAAAATTATATTAGATTCCTCAATCAGCTGGAAAACCAAGAAACCTACTTATAAGCTTTGCAGCTGGGCCTGCATCACCAGCAGGGTAGGGACGAAGAGATGACAAATCCATATCTGCAATTGTACGATGCAATGTTTGGGGACGAGCGCAATATAAATGTTTTTGCTCTGCTAGTTCTTCCGCTAGTTCAATTTGATGATTGTCCATCAAATCTTCATTCACCACTACAATAAGAGGTTTACTAAGCCGCAGAGTCTCAAATATGCTTCCTGACCCTGCACAAATACATGAATCAGTTACCGCCTCAATCACACAAATTTTTCTCCCCTCATGTAAAAGATGAAAATTCTTTCTTTAAGATCAATGCGAAAACCATAGTGGTTGTATTCCGAATAATAAATAATTGGAAAATGCCACTTGACATTCGATGAACATCATGACAAGGTTCCTAGAATACAGTCAATCACATTTGAGATTTGCCATCTTGTTTCAACTGTTAGTATTATAAACATGTTTATTGCTGACTTAACATAAGAATCACAATTTGTTCTGAATTTCAGAAGAAATGGTTCCCCTTGGGTAGAGGAAATTCGAGTAAGAAGATTGAATTGCAACCTAACCCACCCCTTGATCTTTATCATTTGCGATGCAATTCAATCACCTGAAATTAAAAAGAACAAGCAGCGCTATCATACTAGAGAAACATCTTTCAATCAGTTTCACACACCAAACAATCTACTGAATCATAATTGAATAGTATGTGTGAATTGCAGCACTAAGAGTTGTACAATATAGCACAAAATCCACCAAATGCCAAGCACAAATATATAGTAGCATACCAGCATGACTAATAACAAGAGATGCTGATTTTAGATGGTCTGCAATAGTTGATGAAAAAGTGAAGCAATCCACAGAAACAGATTCATCTTCTCCTTCAGACTGCATTTAACAGAAATTCTTAAGAAATAGGGCGGAAAAATAAATCTGAAGACTAATCAAAAAATAATGCAGCCTTGGAAATTGAATAGGAAATGCCTTTGGTTTATAAGGATTGCAATAAAAAACTTTAAGTGCAACTCTACTGTTTGCGCAATTGGGTTGCTCGACGTAACAAGGGTGTAAAGGCTCCAAATTAAAGTTCTATATTACCTCAGAGAAGAAGAGCATAAGTTTGTCATTAACATTTCAATATAATTGTTCAGTTTTCACTTTACTATTAGAAAGCCAAGAATAAAATAAAAGGAGGTCATTAACATTTCGAGTCCAATTATTCAGTTTTCACTTTCAAGTTTCAATAAGTTTCTTATTCCGTATTAGTGAATTACCTTCAATTATAGCCAAGATCATCAGACACAGTTTACATTGAGTGGGAAAAGGTTTCCAAGATAAAAGTCAAAATCATGACTCAAGTAATTCTTATATCTCAAATGCAACTGATGATGCTTCAGCCTGTTACCATAGGTTTATCCCATCTAAGTGAACATATATTCTCATTGCACCTTTTAGTGGCATTGCCTACTCCTGATAGACAGAAGGGAATCCAAACCTTCAAAGGATCAAAGCTTTCACATAGATTTATATGATTTGAAGCTGAGCCATTTATCCCTGCTGCATACTATCACTGCAGTTATATAATCAGATTAAAAGCATTAAACTTGATCGCAAGCCCAACTTTTTTCAACTAATAAAGCCTTGACATAAGTCCTCACTTGCGAATTGACAGCTATATTTACTCCTTCAAATTCATTAAACATTTACTCCATATGAGAATCTCAAATAAAGTTCCACAAAGACCAAAACTCATGGTTCAAGTCACATGAAAAGGCTTTAGATTTATTCGTCAAAAGCAGAAGTCGATGCCCAACTGTTTGATTAAAACAAATAGCTCAAATTTGGATTCAATTAACACAAAGAGCTTATATTTGGATTAAAACTGTTAAATCCAGCCAAAAAAAAAAATCCAAAAATTAATAAAGAGGTGAACCTTGGTTGGAGTGTAGGATCCACGACCCATTTGGATGAGAAGGTGGGTATAACCTCTTCTAAACAATTCTTGCTTAACTTCCTTCGTATCCACAGCCTTCACAAGAGCATCGAACAACGTTGTGCCCACTGTTACGAATACCATTTTCCTCTTCTTTTGATCCGCGTTATCCTCATTCTCTCCCATTTTAACCATTAATATTCATTCACACCACTATCACTTAATCCTTATAAACGCATCAGAATCACATAGAAACCTAAACTCAAAATTCAATTTTTGAAATTGGGAATCAAAAGAAGCACCCAATTTCGATAACGCTAATCAGAATTTTCCAGCCGACCGACGAAGTGCTGAAACTCTGACCTCTCAGCTGCAGTGGCATGATCTTGAACAAAGCTAAGGGTTTTGATAGGCTAAGAAATCTGCCAACAAGTCCGATATACTTTCTTGGTCAAAGCCAACAAAGCCCAATTGCAACTTGTTTGGGCACCGCATTTTTTCAAGCATCAATTTGCCCTCTGGTTGAAATGTTGTCTCTCATAATTGATTATTTTTAAAATAATAAAAATTATATTAAAATATTAAATAACAATAAAATAAAATAAAATAGAATATTATATTATAAAAATAATCAATAAATAATAAAAATAAATATTATTTTTAACGTAATAATACAATAAGATATAATTAATAACAATAATTTGAATAAAATGTTAATATCTAATTTAATTGTAATATTGACGTAATTGCTTTACAATGTTTTATATTATTTCATAATAATGAAAAAATGTAGTTAGATAAATAGGATAAATTGATATATTTATTTATAATGTTATATATTATTTTTTAATATAATTTTTATTACTTTTATAAATAATGAAAAATATTTAGTGCATTTATATTATTTTCATTTTTAAAAAATATTTAAATAAAATTTTCTTATTTAAATAAAATATTATGTACGAATAAAATTGATTGTCCAAACATTACATATACAAAATAATTATAATAAAATACAATGTACTATTCAAACAGATTAAGCTACCAAATCAACGATCTTCAAAGTTGAAGTTCCGAGCTCTATTT
>CANXYI011181987.1:0-15864 GCA_948208565.1 Hura crepitans
AAAGAAAATTTTCTAATTTTTATTTTAAACATTTATCAAAATGAGAATAAGAAGTGGCAATTTTTTAATAAAATAAAAACCAAAACAACATTATGAAAATTAAATCTCTTTTAATTTTCAAATCAAAAATAATATTTTCTAAATCATGAATATAATTATACAATTTTTTTCCATCAACCATATGAAAGTCAAGAAAATTTTCAATAGTGCATCTTTTCAATCCTTTTTTTTTAGTACTATATATTTTGAAGTGTCACAATTCAATAGAAGTTTTATGACAACATATGTGAACCAAAAAAAGCACTTAAAAATTCAACTGTGTCATACAATATCTTTTTAACTAAAATCATCTTTGTCCCTAGTAGTAGATGTAGCACAAGACAAAACAATTATAACAATTTTTTTCATATACTTTTATAGAAATTTTATCCTTAGAACCATTCAAAAACATAGAAAAGGACCCAATTCAATAAGCAAAAACTTCATTTGTTACAAACAAATATAATTTTGACTTGAAATTTTTCAAGTTTACTAGACAAAAGATTGATAAATCCATAATAATTAGAATTAAGTAAGTCAAATTAATTAAAATAAAAATCTAAATGTTTCCTCTCAATGAATGTTGGAAAATAACTACATGAATGCTACCATAAATAAAGGTATAAAGCAAATAGTAAATTAAACAAGCATTGCAAACAAAGCAATAACAATAATAATAAATCAAACATCAATTAAATCAGGAAAAGTTTTAGAATGGTATGTGAATTTGTGAATTGAAGCACGTTGATTTGTGATATCCTTTAAGAAAAAATGACTTATCTGTACTAAGTATTAATGAACCACGTCCCTCTTATAAGATACTTCAACTTATTAAAACTCTTATTTGTAGCTAAGAATTTTTTGAACTAATTATTCTCAATGCTCAAATTTAGTGACTTTTATAAAAAAAAGTTGAACTCTTTTCTTTTATATGTAGAGTTATATGATATTGAGAAAAAGTAGCCACTAACCCACCTAATTTTTTTTTAGAAAAATTAGCTACCAACGTTAACTAAAACTCTTTTTCTTATAGTTTAGGAACCAACTCTCTACTGATTCAAACAATTTTTTTTATTAGAAAAAACATCTAACAACTATAACTATACATGTAATACACTTAGTATAGGAATTTAATGTAAAATTTTTATAATACAAAAAGGTCAGTGTTAAAAAACATTATAGTTTAAAGATTGAAAGATATGTCTTGACTTGTAATTATGTAAATGTTGATTTTTCATTATCTTATGCTCAAATAATTTGATAATAATAATAACCACAATAATAATGAAATCAAGTTATGATATAAAGACCAACCAACTTATAATGGGACCAACTGGGACATATAATTTTTTTGACAAAAAAAATTGATCAATTAAGAAACCAAATCAACTAGCAAGGCTAATACAATACAAGTAAAGGGATATAAGTCCCAAACCAAATATGACATAAGTCGTTCTATTCGCAAATCGATTCACAAATCCAATTTGGATATTATTAAGATTAGCTCTTATAGCTTTACAATCATTAATCATGACACTATACTCAAATTTATTTATAATAAAAGAATTCAATGCTTAAAAAACTAGCAAAGAGTTAATCTCTATAGCAATTGAAGAAAAGCTTCAGTCCTTAAGCCAGTTAAGAGCTTCCCTTACACTAATAGCTTCTGCAATCGATAGTTCAAACAAACCATGTAAAATATTGCAACCAACACAAATAAATGAACCATTATAGCCCCAGACAACGAAAGTAGTATTCATTTGATGGGAATCCTTAAATATTATTGCATCTATGTTTACTTTTGATTGATCTTCTAAGGGTGGACTTTAACTTATATAAGGAGAAGCGATAATTATACTAGAAATATGGTCCTATCTTCTAGCCATTATCTAGTCAGAAATCATTGATAAAAAAGGCTATAGACAAATACAGCATTATAGGATCAACAAAGAGCACACCATACCAAGTTATTTCTACTCTTCCAAAGGGGTCATCAGAGAAATTACCATGCCATAATCCTCGAAGGACAAATTTTAACTAATAATTAAGAACTAAGAAGCCATATCGATAAAATTACCATGAAAAAAAAAACCCAAAGAAAAACATATAATCTAGCAAGATGTGATAAATAGTTTCCTCCATAGCTCCACACATTGGACAAGTCTAAGAACATTCATTCCTTTATGCACAAGAATTTAGTGAACTGGAAGATAAGAATGAATGACCCACTAAAAAGAGTTCTTCATCTTGGTTGGAATTGAAAGGATCTAAAGCTTTTTCTAGATTTGTGAAAGAACCATTTGATAGAAGTTTAAAGGATTTTTATTATTAAGTCTATATATAGAGTAGGAACCATTTCTTTCTAAAGGCCATTGCCAAATATCTTCACAATTTTGAACACCTATAATAATGCTTAGGATGAGATCTCTATCCCACCTATTAAATAAGTTAGAGATCTATTGGGAATTCCATTGTTCACTACCATGATTAATCAAATATGCAACTATTCCATATTAGATAATGAATTATCAAGTTGGCTGGTAATAAAAGGGAGAGATGTATCTAGGAGCCAAAGATTTGATAAAATCTTGTTATCTTTACCATTACCGATGCACCATCTGCAACATCCTTTAAGAATAGAGAGAGTTGATAATATACTCCGTTAAGTAAAACTTGGATTTGCTCCTAAAAATGCATTCAAAATGGAGCTCTTTTATAAGAAAATACAGAGATTTTAAAACCTGCAAGATCAAGGAAGAGATATTAGTAAGGAGTCTTGTTATAGCTAGTTGCAGTAGCTAGCATAATAGAATAATGTGATCTTATGATTTGTTCCCTTTCTTTAATTTTCAAACTCACAAGGCATAATTATTGTGATTTCTTTCCTTTCTTTAATCTTAGTTTCCTAGAATATAAGAGTTTATTTTAGTTTGTCTCTATAATTCAGCCTTAATTTGGACTTTCCTTATTTGTAACAATAGTCTCTATTTTAAGAGATGAATGAATTAGAAATAAGCAAGTAGAAGTTTATTTAAAAGAAACCTTAGAGATTTGGGTCTCTCTCTTTAAGGAGTTTTAAGGTGCAAGCTCTCTTCAACAAGTTTGATTACTTTGTCAAAATAGTTTGCCCACAAAATTAAGATAAAGCAAAGGATCTATTGTCAAATGCAAATTTCTCAATTAATCGCCCAGTGACATGATCTTTGTCTTGCGGTCTTAACAACATGGTATCAAAGCTAGGCATAATAGGCGACTTTAGTTTGAATAATGGCATTCGGTCCCTTCTTCAAAAAGAATAAGCAATAAATGCAGCTAAGATTGTAAAAGTTGAAACACAATTAGGCAGCCAGTTGTACAACTATCTCTACAATTACAAGAGATAGTTGCTTGTTCATCCCACAACATCGAAAGAAATTCTATTAGAATTACCAGTAACAGCACTTTTGGGCACCCACAAAACCAAACAGCCTTTCATGTAGAAGGAACACCATCAAGTACTTGCTAATTTAGTTGCATCATTGTGAGAAATTTTTCTCTAATCAATGTACAAGTAAGGTTAATAAGGTGGGATTGGTCATGTTACACATGTTAGGAAAGGCACAATTTTGTACCATCAATTGGAATAAGAAAATTCCTCACTTGATTGGCAAAATTTAGGGAATATTGTATTCTCATATTTAGACCACCAGCATCAATAATCCATTGGTGAGTTGGTTAATATGAAACAAATAGATCCAATTGTAGAATATCAACGTCAGTTTCAAGAACTGTTGGTAAGGGAAAGTAAGTATGGGCGTGCAAACCAGCATGTTGGTCTTTTCATCATAGGGCTGACCGACTCTATTCAACTCAAAGTTAATATACATGATTTGCCAAATTTGGTTCATGCCATGAATTTGGCTCAGGATTTTGAGAAAAAATAGCAAATACAAGAGTCAAGCATAACATCATCTCTTCCCTCTTCTATTTCCAAAGGTATTCTAAACCAAGTGGGTCATCAACTACGGCAAGTACAGTTTCACCTTCTATCAAAAGGTGACCTAGTGCAGATTTGGCTGAATGAAGAGCTCAGGGTCTATGTCACAACTATGATGAACTATTTTCAGCTGGCATCAATGTGGAAAATTATTTTGGCTAGAAATAAATGATCAAAATGACATGGAGGCAATCCAAAATGAACATGGTTAGTCATAGATATCCTTGCTTGAGCTTGATGACAAGCTCAAATTCTAGGAGGGGAGTATTGTTATAGTTAGTTGTAGTAGCTAGCAAAATAGGGTAATGTGACCATGTGATTTGTTCCCTTTCTTTAATTTTCATACTAACATGGCATAATTATTGCGATTTCTTTCCTTTCTTTAATTTTAGTTTCCTAGACTAGAATAATTTATTTTAGTATGTCTTTATAATTCAACTTTAATTTAGATTTTCCTTATTTGTAATAACAATCTCTATTATTTAAAGAATCTAAGAGATTGGGGTCTTTCTCTTTAAGGAATCCTATCTTGATTACTTTATCAAGATAGGTCATTCACAAAATCAAAATAAAATAAAGGATATGCTGTCTAACGCAAATTTCCCAATTAATCGTCTAGTGACACACTTAACAAGTCTCCAACATTAGTGCCTTGTTAAAATCATGGAAAGAGCGAAAGCCCACATAGTTTGTCCTAGCACATCCAGACAATTCCTTGCTTGGTTCTCCGGTTTGTTCCCCACGAAGAGGAACATAGCATCCTTTCTAGTTTTTTGCAGGGGCCCAAAGGCAGCAAGAACATACTCATGGCATAAGTTGCCAAAAGATTAAGGCAGCAAGAACATACTCATGGCATAAATTGGTAAAAGATTGGGCCACCGATTCGAATGTTATATGATGCCTTAGCTTATATAATAGTATAAGCTTAAGTGCAGTTTTTTGCACAGGTGAAAATAAATCACTGTGATTGACTTGGAAATTTGATTCTCTGCATGGAGTATCTCTAAGCAGCACTTACCCTTTTTCTTAGGGTTACTACAAAGCAGCATTCTTCCACTAAAAACCAGTCTTGGTTCCATTTCTAAAGTTACTTCAAAGTGAATTTATAAGATCATAACAAAATAATATACATAATTTAAGAGATTATAACTATTTTTGAAAGATGTCACAAAGGTCAAACAAAATTGTTTTCCAAAACTCTCATGCTTAAATGTATGAAGTTTACATGATCCATTGCTTAAACTAGTCGCTTCCTCGACAAATCAAGATCCAAGTAACCTGAAAACCTAGATCCATCATTCATGGTAAAAACCATTTCTATTTCTTCCTTCCTCTAAAAGTTACCTCTTTTACAATTCAATTTTCGCGGAAAAAATTCAATATAATGAACTCACTTTCCTTGCCTTTCTATTCCCTCGCCACCGCACCAAACCCACAAACTTTCGAAATTACAAATGCAAATTCCCAATTTCTTTCTCCTATTCTCACACATCTCTTTTGCTTTTCTTTCTATCACCGTCAAAGTTACCTTCGATTTCATCATTATGTTTAATCAAGCCATCAATCAATTCTATATCTTCGTTTTTGTCATTACCTTTCAGGTTTAGCGCCATCCCCAGCACCTTTATACGGAGACGATGATCAATCTCCGGTCCATGGATTCTCTCCTCCATCACCTATATTCTCGGCATCTCCAGCGCCAGTGACTATGGAGAAGAGTGGACGCTTATACAGAACCGGCGCCATCGAAGCAGGTGGAGAAGGGGAGAGACAAGAATGACCACGAGAATTCGACGCCCGGAGAGGATGGAGCGGGGAAGGGGAGGTGGTGCGCAGCAAGGAAGGAGTACGAAGAGTGTGGGTCCTTGGTCAGTATCTTAAAGGAAACATATGGTTACACGTGGACATGGTATATTTATAATTATTTTTTGTTTTAGTTTTTTTATTAGCAATATATTTTCTTTTTTTTTAAAACATAATTGCTATATTTAAAAAAAATGATTACTAATTTTTTTTGAAATTGATTATTAAAAGTTTTTTTTAATAAAAAGAATGGAGAATGGAGATTTAAAATTAAAATCTTTTAATATATTAAAAATAATTTACGTTGAGATATTTCTTTAAATAAAAGTTAATTCGAAGAAAATTCATAAAAATTATTCTTCGATCAAATAATAATAATAATAATTTATCATATCATAATTATTGCAAGTTATTCTATGTAATTTTTAATTCACAAATTATTTATGTAAATTAAATGTCAAACTCTTAAAGTAAAAATATCTTGGGCAGAGAAATTCGTCCCAAAAAGAAAAATCAAAAGAGAAATATTTATTAAATTGTTGTGAAAAATTATCAGGGTGTATGACCAACCTAATGATGATTAAAAGTAATTAAGATTTTTATTCCAATTAATTAAAAAATGTTATGAATTTAAAAAATTATCGCAACTCGATGGTAATTTTTAAAACTCTTTATATCTTAATTAATATTTTACTAATTATTTGTTATTAATCTTCTATTATTTATAGTATATTATATCAGACTAACTACAATTTACTTTGATGTAGCAGTTGTGGAACTCCTAATTTCCAATCAAACATGGAAAAAGAGATTATTAAAACAGAAATATAGAATGAGTTCCATGATATTGGGGCATGAATTAATTCAGTTAGTTCAATATTTATATAGATGTTTATGAGAAACTTTCCAAAGATCAAAGCAAATGGCAAATAGTTTTTCTCTTTCTTAATGAAAATATAAATTGGAAATTCATATAAATTTATGCTGATCATACTATAGATAATATATATTAATTGATTTCTCTTCCCATGCTAGAATTTTCCTTCCACATTATTTCAGTATCGTTTCTCCACAGCATTAACAGAGGTACAACCCAGCAGTGTCTGGAGTCAATAAAGAATGCGGGATCAGACATAATAAACTTAGAAGCAGGAATGGCCTATGCTGCATTCACTAACTACTCGATGAAAGCCGTTGCAAATGAAGTTTATTGTGATCAAGCCAACAGCTATGATGCTGTGGTGCTAGTCAACAGGAAAGCGTGTGAGGAGAAGGAAGGAATCAGTTTAACTGATTTCAAGGGCTACAAATCTTGTCATGGAGGTCATTCCACTGCCGCTGGTTGGAACTATCCCATTAACCATATCAACAAATTTTTCGGTTTAGAAGAAATGAGTGATCAAGAAATTGCAGTGAACTTTTTCTCCACAATCTGTGCTCCTTCGGAGTTTGAGCAAGGCGGTGTGTGTAGTGGTTGTGGAGATGAGAATGGCACGTGTATTTCGAATTCAAACACTTTGTACTCCGGCCATTCTGGAGCGTTTCGGTGTCTGGTTGAGGAACTGGGAGACGTTGCATTTGTTAGAGGAGATACTGCTCTGTCATATTCTTTGGAGGTGCCTTATGATCAATCATGGTCAACAAAGTCAGTTGAAGACTTCATGTAGGTGATCTGGCTAGATCAAGATTCTGGATTTTCAATTCCTATTTTAACTATTTTACATTAGTTAGGTAACTTATCACTTCTTCTCAATATTATTAGGATCAAACAGTTAATTGGATTAAAGTTGGATCAGATTAAATAAATTTTTTATTTTTTAAAATAATTTTATTTATAAAAATATTAATTACATAAAAATAAGTAATATCATATTAAATAAATTATATAAAAATAGTAAAATAGGTAAATATAAATTATTATAAAATTACTATTAAAAAATATTAGTATAAAAGTTAAATAATTTGGGTACAATGAAAGTATAGGTATTAAAATTTATTTACATGATAAAATTTAAAAAAAAAAGTTCAATTACAAAATTAATATATTTCTATTCTATTTAATATAATTTATTTATATTTTTTAATTTAACAAATTTATTAAAATAATTATACTTAAAATATTTTTATTATCCATCAATTAAAATATAACCAATTGAATAAATTTTATCATTAATATCTTTAAATGCTCTTAAATCATCAAAATAACTTAAAAAAATACTAGATATTATAAAAAATATTGAAAGAAAATTATAAGTCTAAAATAATGCAAATAAAAAAAAGTAAAATGGTAAATTTTCAGTTCAACATGCGGTTTTTTATCCCGATTCGACTATTTTTCTCAATTTAATCCGGTTTTTAGTATTGAACCAGACCGCACCAGTTGCTGATTCCCGGTCCAACTTTAATAACAATGCTTCTTCTCGTGCATTGTTGCTATCTTTGTCCAAAGGGAGGTTGCAAAGAAATCAATGGTTATCCCGATCTTATTTGTAAATGTTGAAAATAATGGACAAGTCACCAATGATGAGATCCAATCTGATTTGATATTTCAAAAAAAAGAAATATGGATGTGATAACTATCTGGTAACTAATAGGCAGTTACCCCAACGCATCTGCTTAGTGAACAATTACCACTAAGCAAATAATAATAAAAAAGATGAAGGTATTTTTTTTCTCTTCTTCCTCCTCTGACTCTCTGTTCTTCCCAAAGAAATAGTGAGAGTAATTTACTCTTCATCTTTTAATCGACGGATTTTCAAGAGTTTCTGGTATCAAATAACAAGAGCTTGATTTTTGCAAGAGGTATTTATGCTGTGAAAACTTTATACAATTCATTATACCATTAATGTATAACATGTTATTCTTAATAATCTTAGATTTTTTATGTTTTCTTCATGAAATAAAAGTGGATTCTATAAAATTCTACATTGGTATCAGAGCAATAGGTTATATGCATGGTTATTTTTTATTATATTCCTCAATGATATAATTTTTTATACAAAATTCATTTTTCTTGATCATGGCATAATAACCTTGAATTTTTTGCTTTAAAAATAGGCAATATGGGTCTTAAATTATCAATAACTTTAATTTGGTATGTTATATGCCTAATTTGGATATATATTGAAAAAGTTATGCATGATTTAAGTGTAAATGAACAAAGAAAAAAATATCCTGTGTAACACTCCAAGGTTGAATAACCCAAGACTTTTCTCTACAAATATAGTTCTTTTGCCATTTGGATCATATTATACTTGAGATAAGTTTTTTTTTTTTTTACTGTTAATTATAGTGAAATTTGTTTGCATAAAGTTAATTATTAGTTAATTGATTCATTATAATGACTATATTTAAGAAAATTAATTATCAATTAATTAATTATTATGGCACTTGCAATAAGTTAATTGTTGGTTAATTAATTTATTAAGATGCCAATTTAAAATAAGTTAAAAATAAATTAATAAATAATTATAGTCCATTAATATAAATAAATTAATTATTTGTTGATTAATTTATGAAAATAGCTATTTGGATAAATTGATTATTTGTTAATTAATTTATCAATATATTCTATTAATATTTTTTTTATATTTGTTATAGAAAAATATTGATGGCATGGACTATAAGAACTCCAATGGCAATTAGAAATTCAAAATAAAGAAATAAAGTGAATCAAATGATTAAAGATTTAATAAACACTCACATTGAAGAAAATAGAAAAGAAATTAAAATTGAAAGCTTGTTGTTATATATAATAAGAATTAATGAATTGATCCAAGAAATTATTTGGGAAGGAGCCTTATTGACGTATGTGAGTAAATATGGTGCTCTTATGGAAACATTACATTTTTCTAATTATCAAGGTCTCTTTAAATTGGCTTGGGTCAAGGAAAAGTATAACGACCTAAAAATTCCAACTCTCACAAATAGTACTTTCCGGGATAAATAGTGTTTCCCAAAACTAGAATCGCATTAAGTGTACCGAAGGAGAGTATTAATTACAAGAGAATTTTGAACAAAGTTTGAAGCCAATCTAAAGTTATTCGGATGGTTAAAAATGCTACCGTAGTGTCTTATAAATAGTGCCGTAGGTAAAGTTGAACTGTAAAATAAATAAAAAGTTGCTCAAAATAATTCAAAAATATTATAATCTGATACTCAAATATTCTGAATAGTCCAATGACTTTAAAATCGAAATTTTTCGAGTTCAAAAACTATTTTTACCTAATTTTTGAGACATAAAATGTATTAATTTTTAAGGTTATTATTGGAATTTAGACTCGAGATTTTGGAAGAATTTAAGGCTTGGATTAATAGAATTTTTGGGATATGAATGGGGGAAAACCAACTTTCCTATCAGTTATAACGATTTTTCGAAAGAAAGAAAAATTTATATTTTAAAAACTATAGATAGGACGAAAATTCCATTTCCATCCATTTTTCCTTAAAAAAAAACACAAATTCCCTCTCCTTACACCTAGAAAAAAAAAACCATCCACTCTTGTCCTCTCCTCCCTCTCCCTTGTTGGTTTCTTTCTCCTCAAATCGACCCACTATGCAAGCTTATACCCGAAACAAAGAGCGTCCCAAGACGAGTCCATGGACACTAAAATCTTCGAAAACAGCGGAGTATTTCGGGAGAAAAATCGAGAAGAATCTCGAGGTGAATATTAACCTCTTCTCTCTCGAGTTTTCTTTTTCTGCAAATTTTATTTTTCACAGATTCCTTAGATATTGTAGAGCATATATATAGGCTCAGAATTTTTTTTTTATGTTTATATTATTTTATATTAATTTTTAATTTTTATACCATTTTGTATTTGTAGGCGAAACAACAACTCAAGCCTCACGAGACAAGGAATCGAGGGTCCCATACGACCTTATTGGATATGCGTAATCACTTTAATTTGGCAAAAATTTATATTTAATATATATTTTGCTTTAGGTACATATTAAAAATAAATGGTATTAAATGCTTAAAAATATAATAAAAGTTATAGTTGAAATGTATAATTAATGAGATGATAAATGTATGATATGAGATGGTTTAAAGTGGTTATGAGTGATGGAACTTGCAAAAATGTTGATATTGAGTTATTAATGCATTATACAGGATAAAAACCGATTATGCCATGTTGTGTACCGTATGCCTAGAATTACATTCGTATGGTTGTAGTATGATTCAAACATGTATAATGGATGTAATGTATAATGGAATGCCATTAAATGACTTGAAATACCAATGTGCGGCATTATGCCTATTTGAAACAATAAGTGCAATAATGTGTACGCGCGTGTTCTTGTTGATGTGAATATATCATACGTGGATGAATGCGATGTGCTAATATATTTAAAATGAATTTTTGACATATAAGGACGATATATGCGTTATATGTGCATGAAAAGGCTATATTTGACCATTTGAATACGAATATTGGAAAATGCCATGAAATGGTTGCTTGAGTTGATATTTGTGCTTTTATGGGACATATTGATTTGTTGTTGTTTTTCTATGCCATTACACCTAGGAAATGGATTCCTTCAATTGTAATGGACACCACTAGGCCTAAGTTGGCCAAGTGATGTGTTTAGGCCATGCAAAGGTGCAATGAGGCCAATATTGATTTTAAGTTAATTTAATGATATAAAAGTGAAATTGATTAATTTGACACATAATGACATGTTTAATAATACCTATATAGTTAGACAACCTAGCTTGGATAGGTTTACCGGTCAATTAAGATTGTAGCAGCTGCTAGCATACCTTCGAGTATGAGACCTGCGGGTCATTGATATACGTATCGACAGGCATAAGAGCCTTCGAGCCTAAGTTTGATTACGCAATTGAGGATGTGAGTGCCTTCGTGCTTAAGTTTACGTGTCAATGGGCATGAGAGCCTTCGAGCCTAAGATTTACATACCTAACAGGTATAAGAGTCTTCGGGCCTAAGTGTTATGCATCTGTGGATGTGAGAGCCTTCGGGCCTAAGTGATATGCATCTATGGATGTGAGAGCCTTCGGGCCTAAGTATACGTACCTATGGGTACGAGTACCTTCGAGCCTAAGTAATTTCATTATCCAGTCTTGGTTAGTTTTCTTATTACTATGGGCATTAGTTAAACAATTAAAATAGCTTAAAAATGCATAAATTGAGATTATATGTTAAATGACACTAATGTGTGATATGCGAACATAATAAAGTTGAATGACTTGAAACCGGTCTTTAGGTGTATAAATGTGTTTATTAGCATTTAAATAGCTTTAAATGATGAATGTATATTAATTTAACTCAAAATACTTGTATGGAAAATAATGTCTTCATATGACCTATAAGGTGACTATAAGCTATAAGCACATTCTTTAGCTTACGAGTAAAGAATTGGTTATTTGGAGCTTTGAAAGTTTCTTAAATAAATTCTTATCATGTGGGAACTATTAATGTTATGATTATGATAATGATGTGAAAATGAGCCTTAGGGTGATTTCAGACCTTATGACCCAAAAGACCCAATATAATATTCCTTGCAATGTATGACTACGGTATAGTACCTTATAAGTTGTTATGATAATGATATGATATATGTTGTGCCTTATAGCCTCTAAATAATCATTACATGATGTTTATGATTTTTGGCATGTATGACATCTAAAGGCTCGGTTATGCTTGAAATATGCATGTTTACATATAAGTCAACGAATATGCATGTTTGTGATTTATTAAATCCGAATATGGCTTGTGTGCATTTATGGACATACTATAACTAATCTTTGTATAAGTTAAAGTGATTACACCACTAAGCAAAAGCTTAATGCATTGCCTGTTTGCAATGCATAAATAATGGGGCAACAGATTAGAGCCAAAGCTTTTGCATATTAGGAGACACGAAGATAACCCTAATGTGGGTATTTTTGTACTTTTTTGTAATAATAGTGGTGATGTGAATGTAATGATTATATAGTTAGTGTGCTCTTGTGATCCCGAAGGGATTGGATCTAATCTGCATTTTACAGTGGATTTTTGTACTTAAATATTTTAACTGTTGACTTTGTTTTTCTGTTTTTCGCATGTTTGTGTGATGATATATGAGTATGCATGTGAGATTGTTGATTGTAGAGAGCCTGAGACTTATTAAGTTTTATATTGTGTTTAGAGGGTCAGGAGGACCTATTGGAGTTAGAGATAATTTTATTGATGTTATAAAAGTGTTTTTAAATAGGTAAAAATTTGAAAAAGTGTCCTGGTACAGCCGTTATGCTGTCAAATTTTCAACACGATAACCCTAAGGTTTACCTCGGTTTGCATGCCAAAAGGTTTTTAATGTTTTATTTCATTTTCGATTCAAGAAATGTTTCCTTATATAAAAGTTTTAAATTTTAAGTGATTTTGGATAACGAAATTGGATATCATTTTGCGTGCGCACATCCCCTATTTGGGTCTAGTGTATAAATCGAGCAGAAGGTGCCACAAAAAGAATTATAAAAAGGTTGTCAATAAATTCATTAATGAATTCGTTAATTGTGGTACTAGAAAGACAATTGGTGCTTCAATTGGGGTGTCTATTCATAAAGGACACCACAAATTCATTGGGGTCCCTCTACTTAAAATTAGCATACATCTCGATGAAAAGTTAAATGAGGACCTTGAGGAGAAGCCTAAAGGGCTTATGCAGCACCTTAATGATTCTTTTTATATTTTGAAAAATTGGCATAGGCTTTAGTTTTTTTATTTTATTTTTTCTTATGTAGAATACTTATTTTACTTATTAATGTCATGCATAATTTACATTCTTTCATTTTTGTTTGATATGTGCCCTTATATGAAAGTGATTGAATTTAAATCTTTACTTGTTGATATGCAAAAGATTTGTATTTTGTAACTTAAAGTAGTTCCTTGCATAACTAAATTTACTAATAATAATCAAGCATTAGGATTTTAGATGATGATTGAAAATAAAATGACCTTTTGACTCTAAACTTAATTTGTGATCATTATTAGTGCAATTAATATATGTTAAGGAGATATGTGTATGTTTAAGTCATTAATTAATTTGTAAAATATCTGTATGCAAGAGAGAATGGCATCTGCATCTAAGAACATTATGGTTGAACTCAACAAAAGAGAGAAACTGAATGGCGATAACTATAAAGTAGAGCATGAAAATTCAATATGTGCTTGAGGAGTAAGAGGCTCTAGAAACTTTGAATGAATCCATGTAGCCCCCCCAAAAAAGGGAATACGGCCTAACAGAACAGGGATCAAGCATCTATTGAGGCTTAGAAAAGGAAAAACTCTCTTGCTCGCATTACATTTTTTAGCAATATGGAAAATGATGTGGTGAGAGAGTTTAGAAGATTTAACCTAGCTAAGGACATATGGTTCGCAATAGCTCAAAGATTTGGTGGTACGCCCTTAACCAAACTGAGGTCACTTGCTATTACAAGAAGCGCCCTGATCACACTATGAAAAAACATTTAAGAGAAATGTCAAACATGATAAGTGACTTGAAAGATGCTAGTCATACTCTTACTGATGAATAACAAGTCCAAGTTGTGATTTGTTCCTTACCTCAGAACTGGGAGCATATGAAGATCCACCTAACTCATAATAAAGGCATTCGTACCTTTGAGGATGTTGTGCGACACTTAGAGCTAGAAGAGGACCGACTTAAGGTCAACAAGTTAAACACTGATGTGTATATGACTGGTTCTAACTCACAAGGTGGTAAAGGACAAAAGCACAAGTCCTATGGTGGACCCCAACAAAAGGGCAGAAAGGATCCTCAAGAAAAGAAAATCCAACCAGCATGGAAAAGGAAAGAGTTTTTTTAAGAAAAAGAACATAGCAAAAGTGAAGTGTTATAACTGTGGCAAAAAGGGACATTTTGCTCGCGATTATAATGAGCTCAAAAAGGTAAAAGATCTAAATGCACATGTGAGTGCAATTAATGTTTCTCATTCTATTTTCTTAATTGAATCACATCCTTTATGGACTATAGGCTCAGAAGCCATAAACCATGTAGCGAAGGATAGGAGTGCCTTCGTGGAATTTCGATGTATTCCACACAAAGTTCGATGGATAAATGTAGGAAACAACTCAAAGGTAGAGGTGAAGGGTATTGGCACATGCAAGTTAGTGTTACATGAAGGCCAAACTCTATTCTTGCATGATGTATTATATGCTCCAAAAATTCATAGAAATTTGATTTCTGTGTTGATTTTGCTTAAGTATGGATTCAATGTCAGTTTCAATTCTAGTGGTATGAACTTGTATTTAGGATAAAGTTTATATGGACGTGGTTATTTCCTGGATGGTTTTATTGTTATGAATGTTAATAATAGTCATTCTAATGTAAGTTTTTCCTTGTTTACATCATTTAATATTGCTAATGTTGATGTAAATATTTGGCATTTTAGGCTTGGTCACATTAGCCAAAAACATATGAATAGACTAGCCAAATAGGGCTTTTTAGGTGATGTAGAAAAAGTAAAATTGTCTACTTGCAAACATTGCCTAGCTGAAAAAAATAGCAAGAAAACCATTTAGAAAGGCCATTAAGGCTGATACTCCACTGCAATTAATCCACTCTGACATATGTGGTCGAATGAATGTGAGGCAAGGCATTGTGAGGAAAGGCATGGCGCTATTTATTTTATCACATTTACTATACTCAATTCGGTTATGTCTATTTGATATCACATAAATCTGAAGCTTTAAGCTGTTTTCAAAAATATAAAAACTTAGTTGAAAATCAATTAGACATGAAAATTAAAGCTTTAAGGACCGATCGAGGTTGAGAATACTTATCTGATCAATTCAGAGAATTATGTGATAAAATGGGAATAAAATGCCAATTGACTATTCTAGCAACACCTCAACAAAATGAAGTTGTAGAAAGAAGAAATAGAACCTTGCTTGAAATGATATGATATATGATGGCACATGTAACGTCTGCCGGTCAAGGTCTTGTGAACAGTGCTTTCAGGACCTGAGTGATGTTTTCCGTGGTGCGGGTCATCATTTCGAGTCCGATGACTGACATATTGC
>CANXYI011181994.1:0-13797 GCA_948208565.1 Hura crepitans
CCGGGCACATTCTCGGGACAATCCCTACCTGACCTCATTTTATCTCCGTAAACGATAGTTTTTAACCTAATATGAATTATTGGTTCTATTAAAATTTTTAATTCATTCATTTTTCCTATTTTTAGGCCTGCCAAAGTTTTATGACCAATACTCCAGTCTTTAAACTCAAAATGATGACTTGCACCACGAGGAACATCAATGGGGCCCAACTAGTATTGTTCATAAGACTTTGGTTATCGGGCATTACAGTTAAACTTGGGAACTAATTATTGCTATATATTGCAAGGAAAAATAACACAAGAGCCTTAAAATATAATATTCTAGGAGATAGGGAGGTGAAGGAAACAGAACATAAGTTAGCAGAAAAGTAAGGTAAAAGACAATTGGATGACCCTGATGAAAAGAATGACAATTGAATTAAGACCATGGTGAATAGAAGAGTATGGAAAAATACTAAATGAAGTGGATTTGTAAATAAAATAAGTTGATTAATCAAAGAACTAAACTCAAACAAATATTACAGACTTTAGGTATAATGGTTATGAAAGATAATGGAAAAGGAATCTTGGGGGTGCTGGTTACTTATACACTAGATATGTTAATCAGTTAACTAGGGATTAGCAGCTGCTAGAGGCTGAGTCTGTATGGATTTTAGCTTGTGTATGGTGGATGTAGCCATCGAGTATTGATTTGAGCCTACATGCTCTAGGTATTGGGAGGCCTACGGCTGATCCTTACTACCCACCTATGGATATTGGGAGGTCCCATGAGGCTGATCCTTACTATCCACCTGACACCTTATTGGTGTTGATTGTACTGGGATATTGGGAGGTCCCACAGGGCTGATCCCTGCTATCCATTTTTGGTATTGGGAGGTTCCCTAAAACTAATCCTTTCTATCAGGCAAAGGGTGTGTATAGACACTGAGGTTTATAATGCGGGCCACTGTATAGCTTTGTCTTTTGTTTAGTTCTTAGACTGGGTTGGTACAGCAGCTGAGGTCTAAAATGGGGGCCACTACACATTATAATTCTCGTTATCCAGTGGTTAGGAGTTTTTCCTGAATTGTAGGGGTATAAAGGGATTAAGTAAAGAACTTGAATAGACTTAAAAGACATTAAAAAGAACTAGATGTTAAATTGTTAGGAATGAGATAAACTATGAGTAATACCTTAAGAACAATGGATAACCTATCTAGAAAGAAATGAGGTAAGCCTATGTAATTTTAGTAAGACTTTTAAAGAAAGTAAAAGGATAGATAAAATGGTGAATTAAAAGGAAAAACATGCTTGAGGAAATAAGTTATAGAGGTAAATTATCTAATGCAAGTAAATAAGTAGTCACTTATACCCATAGAAATAATAAATATAGTTGAATAACTTAGAGTGATTAAGGAGAGGGTATGAATAGATGGTTGAACATATTGGTCATGTGACTTAAACATGGCAAGAACACATAAATTAGAGGAAAGTTAATATGATTCAATTGATAGATAATCATAACTGAAAGCCTATATAGAAAGACTGGGAAATTATAAATAGATGTTATTGGTAAATTCTTATGTGCTTGTATTACATGATATGTTCGGTTAAATTCACCACTGAGTGCATACTCAGCGTATCGGGTGTTTGATGCGCAGGTGGTAAACTTAGGAAGATACGATGCAGACAATCAGTAATGCAGCTGACGACTGTCCAGGTATGATCATATCTGCTTAGATTATGAGGTTTGGTAGTTAGAGGCACTTGTGCATGTTATTGTGGATAATTGGGTGTGATGATACTTGGTTAGCTAGCCCAGTAACCTATAATAGTGAGAAACAAGCTTTTCACTGTAATAGCAGCCTAGGCTGATAGTTGATAGTGAGCTCAGGCATCTGACTATCATATGCTTGATAGGTTTACCTCAGATCACTGGAACTAGTACAATAAATTTCTAGACTGAATAAGAAAAACCCAAGTGAGAGTTAAATGAAAGGCCCTTGGGAAAATCCAAGGATGGGTGACCTCACGGGAAGTAGCACACTTGCCTGTTTCTTTGAGAATAGGCAGGGGGTGTTACAGAGACCCCATTATTAGTGGCCAGGAATGAAGCAAAAGGTAGTAGAATATGTGGCCTGATGTCTAACTTAGTAGCAGGTGAAAGCGGAACACTAGGTTCCTTCTAGATTATTACATCCAATAGCAATCCCAGAATGGAAATGGAAGAAGGTCACCATGGACTTTGTAATGGGGTTGCCACTAACCAAAAGCAGATGTGACGCTTTATGGTTGATAGTGGACAAATTGATGAAGACAACTCACTTCATACCAGTGTGGATGGATTACTCTCTAGAAAAGCTAGCTAGATTATACATTGATGAGATTGTATGGTTGCACGGAGTACCAGTAGCTATAATCTCAGATCGGGACCCAAGATTCACTTCTAAGTTTTGGAGGAAGTTATAAGAGGCATTGGGTACTCGATTAATGTACAACACAACATTTCATCCCTAAATGGATAGACAATCGGAATGGGTGATACAAGTATTAAAGGATATACTGCATAGCTGTGCAATAGAGTTCAGAGGCAATTAGGATCAATACCTATCATTGGCTAAGTTTGCATATAACAACAGCCATCAGGCTAGCTTAGGAATGGCACCTTATGAAGCTTTATATGGTAGAAGGTGCAGGACTCCTCTTTGTTGGAGTGAAGTGGGAGAAAATAAGATTGTTGGATCTGATTTGATTAGAGATGCAAAGGAGAAAGTCAAGATTATAAGAGATAGATTAAAAGCTATTTCAGATTAACAGAAGTTATATGCTGATTTGAAACAACGAGACATCAAGTATAAAGTTGGTGATCTAGTGTTCTGGAAAGTATCATCGTGAAAGAAGATGCTTAGATTTGGTAAGAAAGGGAAACTCAGTCCTAGATTCATTAGGCCCTATGAGATCACAGAATAAGTGGGACCCTTGGCGTATAGATTATCTTTACCACCTGAGCTACAACAGGTTCACAACGTCTTTCCATGTATCGATATTGAGGCAATATAGACCAGATCTTTTGCATGTGATAGTTGTAGAGGAGATACAGGTATAGCCAGATTTGACATATGAAGAGGAACCACTACAAATTCTGGCAAAAGAAGTAAAGCAGCTAAGGAATAAGTTAATTCCCTTGGTGAAGGTGTTATGGAGGCACTGCAACACGACAGAAGCCATGTGGGAGAGTGAAGTGCAGATAAAGGCGCAATATCCACATCTTTTCAGATTAGGTAATTTCGAGGACAAAATTTCTTAAGAGGGGAAGAATTGTAATGCCTTTAAGTCTAAGTTTCATGAACAGTATGTCCTTAGCATGAATGGTGTTCCCTGCAGGTCGGGGCACCTTCACGAGGCCAGAAATGGGTGTATTAGTCATATAACTTTATTGGGCCTAAAAATGGGTAAAATGAAAATTTAAAAATTTAGTAGAACCAATAAATCATTTTGGATCAAGAACTAGTGAATGGGGAGATAAAATGAGGTTGTGCTAGGACTGCCTCGAGATATGCTCGAACAGACCCAAAAATATCATACCTTAAACCTCAAAAATTCCAATTAACATGATGAAGAAGGAATTTTAATTTTTTGAGGTCGTTTAGTATTTTTTTTGAATATTTTATTCTAATAGGTGAATAGTGCCCAAAAGTCAATAGTGGAATTTTGACTTAAAATTTTACATGGGCCTTAATGACACTAATCGAGCATTTTTAAAACTGAAATGAGTACTTTTGGAGGTCTAGAGAAATTTCTGTGAATTTGTATTGTTAAAAAAGAAATTGAGAGAAAACGGATCGTTAGATTGCTATGTGTCACGATTTGAGCCATCCATGCACCCATATCAATGGGCCCACACATGTGAAAGTATCACATGTGCAAGCCAATATCTTCTCCCCTAAATTAACCTCAAAATCTGATGCGGATTCTCTCTCTTCCCTTTTTCTTTATTTTCTCTCTCCTCTCACCATAAATTTCCACACTTCATACATGCTTCTTGACCTCTATAGCCTTTAGAAGCTAATTCTTCTGACAAAAATTAGAAAAAGAGGCTAGAAAATGAGGAACTAAAACTTGGTGAATAGTGTCCATTTTTAGTGTAAGTGTTTTTAATCTAATTTTTATTTTTGTTTTAGGTAGTATAAGGTATTCTAGGAAATCTTATGATTTTAGATTTCAATTTGGAGTTATGTAGGATTTTTAGGAATTTTTCTAAAGTGAAATTCTTTATGTTTAGGTCAAAGAGAAGGTGTTGAAGGAGAATACCATTCAAGGCATTCAGGTGGTGGAGAAAAGGGTGTTTTCACACCCTAGGTATGTGGAATTGACCCATCTATGTGTGTCATATGGTTATGCATGAATGTGTATATGTGTACACATGTATGGAATTGGCATTTCTTAGTGTTAGGCATCTAATTAATGTGAATGAATGGTGTAATTGTGTTAAGGATGAAAAAAATAATGTAGTATACATGATTTGGGGGAAAGGAAACTAAGTGTAAGTGTGTGAACTAAGTGTGGTTGAATGTAGTATATAAGTGGCATGGCATGTATATTCATGTGTATGGCATGTTAGGCATGACATTGACATGTAATTGATATGTACAAGGTGTACTAAAAATGTGAATAATAATAATAATAGGATGTATGGAATATTAGTTTGGGAAAATAGTGGCCAAAATGTATATGTAATGTGTACATAAACAATGATGAGTAAAATATGATCATATGTGTCCAATTTGTTAGCGTGAGAATGAGAAATGGTCCAATAATGAGTATAAGAGAAAATGGATGCAAAATGATGGATATTAGATTGGTATGCTTAGTGTTATAAAAGTCACCATGTTAAAAAATGACCAAATGAATAGTAACTTACGCAAAAATGACCAAATGAATAGTAACTTTGAGACAAATGACCAAAAATGGAAATTTGTGTATAATTGCATGCAAAAGGAAAATATACGCTAGTAATGACATGAAATAAAGTGAAAGGTAAATACTAATAAGATAAGTAATTAATGAATAGTGTATTGGCCCATCAGTTAGACACCCACTGGATGGGTTGACCAGTCAACTAGAGAGTTAGCAGCTACTAGGCAGGTTGGTCCTTCTGGGGCCACTAATATTTGATGTGATGGCGGGTGTAGTTGAAGAGGTTCTGAGACTGAACCCTACACACTCGGGTATTAAGAGGTCCACCTAGGCTGATCCCTACTACCCATTGGCTGTCTGTAGATATTAGGAGGTCCCATGAGGTTGATCTATGTTGTCCATCTGTGTTGCTTTAGAGATATTAACTTAGGGTATTAAGAGGGCCCACGGGGCTGATCCCTGCTATCCCACTTGCATATATTGGAAGGTCAAGAAACTGATCCCTACTATCTACTAGTTTGGTATTAGGAGGTCTATGTACTGGTCCCTGCTATCAGTCTAGGTAGGTGCAGCTATTGAGACCCAAAATGTGGGCCACTGCATAGGATAAATCCCGCTATCCTGTGTCTTAAAGTGTACTTTATCTATTATGGGCTTGAACAACATTATCTTATTAATGATAATATTATTTGGATATGAATAATAGGAATTTAGATATTGCCTGTATTTAAATAACTGAACAGCTTAATGGACTAAACATAATTACTTACATAATAAGGCACCGTAAGGTAAAGTAAGTAACTGATATCTAGTATGATAAACCTACATAGACATGATTAGAATGGCTATACACATATATATATATGGATTCATACATGTGTTTGCATTCATGACATACCTTTATTATGTCAATTTCACCACTGTGTGTATACTCACTGTGCCGATGTTCCGATGCGCAGGTCATAGATAGAGGTAGCAATCTAGCTTTATCAGTGTAATGTAGTTGTTGCTAGGTCTCTTTTTGGTATTCCTTTTGTACTCTTTGGTTATGTTTTAGAGATGCTCATGTATATTGGGATAGGATTATTGGTGGATGTATATTATGACAACCCAATTGATTAAACTGCATATCTATAAAAACTTGATTTTTGTGTGTGGATATGTATATGCATGTATATGTCTCTATTTAAATACTGTGGGTCTGAGACCCTATGATTGTTGTATCTTTGATATTGATGATGGACTTAGGGACCAGAAGGGTTTAGAAGTTGAGATTGAGATTGGAGATGTTATAGAAGTGCTTTTTGTGTAGGAAAATTTTTTGGTTTTTCACCAAGGTAGCCGTTATGCTGCCCAATTTTCTATAAAATAGACAACAGATGTAAACGAGGGTTTTATCATACTAAAATAGGCAGTAATAAAAGGTTGTACCATAATAAACACTAGATGGTCAAGATAGGTCAAAGATGGCCAAAGTGGACTTAGTGTTAAATGAATAAACCCTGAGGTAGTACAAAGATGGGTGACCTATGGGAAGTAGCATGCTTTGCCTAATTCCTTCGGGAATGGGCAGGAGGTGTTACATTCCCACAATCAAAAACTTGTCCCGAAGGGTAGATCATCCTAAAATGAACCCATAGACACTAAGAAACCCGGATTTGGCAGAGTATAGTGAGAGGAATTACAAATTCCCTCTCAAAGTAACTAGTGGACATCCGATAATCAGGTAATTTTCTTTCGATTTTAATATTTTTCCTAGGATCCTCAAGTGCCTAAGGGAGTATATATAGGCTTATTTTTATTTTTAGAGTTTTCTATAATTTTATATGATTTTTTAAAAATCGTACTTGTTTGAATTTGTGGGCGAAAACTCAAACCGAGCTTTTTAGGGCAAGGAAAAGGCTTAGGAGAGCATTGGGTGTCCTAGACAACCTATCTCAATATGTGTAATCACCTTAAATTGAAGAAATTAATTTGATTTTCATTATGGAATTTAGACATAAATGAGGTAATTAATGTAATAATGTGTAATAAATGCATTATGGGCATGAATGACATTAATGGATGATGAATACATGATATGTGCTAGTCTAAAGCTTGTTATATAGGTGTAAGTGCATTTGCATGATGAATTAAGTAATAAATGCATTATGTGAATTTGTACATTTTAGGATGTTGTATGTAGTTAATGTGCACATGTGTGTGAAACATTAAGGGATGATGAAATGTGCATTTATGTGGCATGAATGAGATGCTAATTGTGAGAATAGGTGGCCAAATGGTTAATAGATGATGATATGCACCTATATGTGGCATTATGGCTAAAATTAGCCATTTAAGGCATGTTAATGCATGTACGACCATAAATGATGGAACCGCATTAAAGGATGTGTCTTGAGCATCCATACATATTGTATGATAATTAAAATGAGTTATGCATGTGAAATTGTGGCTTTACACAATTAGAGGCTAAAATTTCATGGTTAATGAGTTGTATGTGCAATTTGTGATTTATGTACATGAATGACTTGAATAGCATGATTTGTGCTTAAATGCCATTCCAAATGTGCACATGTGATGAGTAAAATGTGTGTGTGTGTTTCGTGATGGCTGAATGCATTATATGAGTGAATGGTGTGGATTAGACACCTTTATGGAAATAATTTACATATATAAGTAATGAAAGATGAAAATGACTAATATTTGAATGTACGAAGTTTGATATGTCTATTTGCATAGGTATAGGCTATAAGAAGTAGCCAAATGCCATTTTGTTTTGGGTATAAGTGATTGCTCTTTTATAGTCACTAAAGGTAAATAAATTGCTGAATACTAATATTATGTGTAAAATGGCATGTAATGCGAAATGTGATTGTTGTGTATACCCATGATACGTTAGACATTATAAAGCAAGTTAACAATGAAAGTAATAGTATGATATATATTTATGACAGCGAATGATTATTTGAGCTATTACACCTAGGCAATGTGACCATTTATTGTTAGTAAGCTTATGTAAGCCTAGATTGGCTATGCTATGGATTATATGACATATGCTCCTTGGCATGACTTTTAGGACTTACTAAGGTATGAAAGGGCTAATGTGATCAATTTATGTAAGTTGAGACAAACAATGTTATATGTTAAAAATGTTTAAAATGAAGTAAATCGACAAGTGTAATGATGCCTATACAATTTGACAACCTAGTTTAGATAGGTTAATAGGTCAACTAGGATTTAGCAGCTCCATTGTTTAACTTTGGGTAGGAGACCTACAGGTCAATGTTTAAGTGTCGAAGGATACGAGACCTTCGATCCAATGTTTCTAGCACTTTTGGGTGCAAGGCCTATGGGCTAATTTTTTTAAGTATCTGCGGATTCGAGTGCCTTCGAGTATAATGTTCTTACGCACTTTTAAGTGTGAGCACCTTTGAGTGCAATATTTTTAAGCACTTTTATGTGCGAGGCCTTCGAGCCAACGATATCCATTATTTAGCCTTAGATAGTTGTCTTTTTAGTATGGTAATTGTGACTTAAATGATGCATTATGTGTGACATTGTTGATTATGACAAAATGATGGGTTAAACCTATGAATATGATAAATGTAGTAAAATGTGGAGTTTAATAGACATAAAATTGATGATTGGTGTATATAGGTTCATGAAACCCGAACATGTGGTAATGGTGCATATGTATAATTATGGGTCGAAGTGCATGTTATTATACTCGCTACAATATATAATTGAGTATGTGTATATTTTTGAATGATATATGAGCACTTTATACATATGGTTTATTTTAATTATGTTAAGAGCAACTATGTTGTGATTTTAAGGGCAAGTATGCGCATAAAAAATGCTTAATGATATGAGATTCATAATGTATGCATTTGTGTGATAATAAATGATTCACTTGACATATATTGCATAAATGCATGCTTAAAATGTTATATTCGAGTAAAAGTGATTACACCACTAAGTGAAAACTTAGCGCATTACATGTTTGCGATGTGTAGGTAACAGAGCAACACATTAGAGTCAAAGCTTCTGACCCACAGGAGAACACGAAGGCTGCCCTTCTAGGGTTCTTTTTGGTTTCATTTTGTAAAATGATGATGATGTAAATATAGATAGTGTTATTCTTGTGATTCTAGAAGGATTAGGCCTAATCTGTAAACATGGGTCAGTTTTGTAACTAAAACTATATTTAATGTAAAAGCTTTATATTTCTTGCATGACTTGTATGATAACTCTTGATGTTGCATGCGAGAATGCTATCTAAGTTGAGCCTAAGGCTCTATGATTTTTTTGATGAGTTTTGAGGCTTAGGATGACCTATTTAGAGTTGATATGTGTTGTATGTCAATATAGAAGTGTTTTTAATTGGTTTACTATTTGGGAAAGTGTCCTGGTATAGCTATTATGCTGTTGGATTTTCGACACGATGACCCCATTATTTTCCTCGTAAAGCATGCCAAATGATTTTTAGTGTTTTTACAACTCCATAAGTAAAGAAATCATTTAATTAATAAAAGTTTAAATTTAATTGTGTTTTTATGGGTAGCAAAATCATATATTAGTAGTGTTGGCACTCTCTATTCGGATCCGATGTACAAAATGGGTATAGGATGTCACACTTTAGTGGTATCAAAGCTCTAGTTTAGGCTTTCTTCTAAACCTATGGGTTACACAAGAGTATTGTAGTATATTTACATCATAACATTTTACATGCGGGATTTATAATCTATTTCTCTTTCCTATAGATATAGAGATGAGTCGTAGTACTACCCATAGCGAAGAGGAAGAAGTCAAGAGCCGTGCTTTTACGATGGTTAGGCAAGGAGAGGCACAACCAGAGTATGTGACCTCCAGTGATATGGGACATGTTACATATGGACAGCAGGGTTAACCAGCTTAGCTATAAACGATGTTAGAGTCTGTCAAGTAGGCAACAATGGCTACTGCTGCTGCAGTTACTATAATACACACAGCTCCACCTCTAGTACCTCAAGAGTAGTAGGCTTTTCAGAAGATGTACATGGAACAATTATTGAAGAATAGAGGTGAGTACTTCAAGGGTGAGGAGCTAGATGAGTCGAGTAGAGCCAAGTATTGGCTAGATCAGATGCTTAAGATTATGTAGCAGTTAAAGTGTCTTCAAGAGGAGTATACTACATGCATTACTTCTATACTATCAGAAGAAGCTTTGAAGTGGTGGGAAGCCATTACAGAGCATAAAACAGCTGATGATCTTACATGAGGGTTCTTTCTTAAAGAATTCAAGAAGAAGTATGTAACTGACTATTACCTGGATCAAAAGTACTAGGAGTTTATGGATTTGAGACAAGCATAGGTCTATATCTGAGTATGAGAAGGAGTTTGCTCGCTTGAGCAGATATACTAAGGCAGAGGTGGCTACAGAGGAAGATCGTTGCAAGAAGTTTGAGAAATGGTTAAATTTGGACATTATACAATAGGTTGCTCTAATGCAGATCAGGGATTTTTTAGCCTTGATAGCAGCTTGTCATACTACATAGATGGTACATCAGTTGAGACAGAAGAGAGATAGCTTCAAGAAGAGGTCATATGGCCAGGGACAGGGTAGTTTTGGTTTACAATTGATAAGAAATAGAAAGGGGGGGTCAGTCAAAGTGTCAGCAAGGTAAGAAGTCAGATCAATTTCAGAGATCAAGACAGGGTTTTAGAGCATAAACTTAGACCTCAAGTGCTCCTAGATCTACAACTAGCAATATTCTGACATCAGCTTATAAGACTTGTCACAAGAAACACCACGGTGTCTATTAGAAAACTATACTAGGAGTTTACTGGGGTTATGTAACACCCCCTGCCCATTCCAGAAGGAACTAAGCAAAAGGTGCCACTTCCCGGAGGTCACCCATCCTTGGATTTCCCTAAGGACCATTCATTTAACTCTTATGTCACTTTGACCAACTTTGACCTATCTTGACTATTTAGTGTTTACTACTGCATAACCTTTTATTTTTACCTATTTTAGTTTGATAAAAGTCCAGATTATGTCTGTTATCCATTTACAAAAAATTAAGTAATATAATAGCTACTTGAGTGAAAAACCAAAAATTTTTCCTATAAGAAAGGCACTTCTAAAGCAGTCTCAACACAAAATTCAACTTCTGGACCTTTCTAGTCCCCTAAAACATCGTTAACATCCAACACATAGAGCAAAACATAGGGTCTTAAACCCATAGACATCCAAACAAAAGCATGTACATATTTCCATTAAAAGCAAGTTCTATAGCCACTTCATTCAACTATCTTAGTTTAATACTATACATGCACTATTGACTTTACACTAGCACCGCTGAAGCTAGACTGCTACCTATCTATAGCCTGCACATCGGAACACTAACACGCTGAGTATGCACTCAATGGTGGAATAGATACAATAAAGTGTGTCATACATGCAGACACACATATAAGTCATGTACACACATGCATATGTATTTTTCATCATGTTCATGCAAAATATCAGACTAAATGTCATTTATCCTATTCAATTATTTCCATTCCTATTATCAATTCAAATTTCACGTATTATCATAATGGTTAAGTTTAATATAGTTTAGGCCCATAATAGATAGGAAACACTTTAAGACACTGGATAATGAGATCTATCCTATGCAGTGGCCCACATTTTAGACCTCGGTAGCTGCACCTACCTGGTCCGATAGTAGGGATCAGTCCATAGACCTCCCAATACTAGATTGGTAGATAGCAGGGATCAGCCTATAGACCTCCCAATATATGCAAGTGGGATAGTAAGGATCAACTTTATGGGACCTCTTAATACCCCAAGTCACATCTATAAAGCATCATAGGTGGATATCAGGGATTAGCCCAGTGGGACCTCCTAATATCTATAGACAGTCAATGGGTAGCAGGGATTAACCCAAGTAGACCACCCAATACCTGAGTGTGCAGGGTTCATCTCAGAACCTCAGCAACTGCACCCGCCACATCTAATAGACAACAGTGGTCCTAATAGGACCAAATTGCAAAGCAGCTACTAACTCCCTAGTTAACTGATCAACCTATCTAGTGTGTAACACCCTCTGCCCATTTCCGAAGGAAATAGGCAAAGATTGCTATTTCTCGTGAGGTCACCCATCCTTGGGTTTCCCCGAGGACCTTTCATTTAACACTCATACAACTTTGACCTAACTTAATCTTTTAGTGTTTCTTCCTGAATAATCTTTTATTACTGTCTATCTTGGTCTATCAAAACACTAGGTTACAACTGTTAACCATTTACAAAAAATCAAGCAGCATAATGGCTACCCGAGTGAAAAACCCAAAAATATTCCTGCATGAAAAACACTTATAACATAACTTCCATTCACAACTCCACTTTTGGACCCTTCTGGTCCCCAAACCAACATCAGTCACCAACCTAACAATACACAGGGTCTCAGACCCATAGACACATAGACATAAACATGAATTTTCATATATATCCAAAACTAGGTTTATACAGCCATTTAATGTTACTAACTCAGTTTTACACTTTACACACATTACCCACTCTACACCTACTATACATGAGTGACTATCTATTAAGACCCAAAAGAGTAACAAACAGGTACCCAAAAGACTCTACGCAGCTACATTGGCTCTTACCGAAGCTGATCAGCTAACAAATCTATGGCCTACGAATCGAAACACTAACATGCTGAGTATAAACTCAGTGGTGGAATAGATAAAATAAAGTATGTCACACATGCAGGCATACATATAAGTCATGCAACATATCAAACTATATGCCAATTACCCTATTCAATTATTTCCAATTCTTTTATAAAGTCAAAGTCCATATATTTATAGTTCAAGATTAAGTTTAATACATTTTTAGCCCATAATAGATAGACGACACTTTAAAACACCGGATAGTGGGATCTATCCTGTGTAGCAACCCATATTTTAAAACTCGATAACTGCACCTACCTCGCTTGATAATAGGGATTAGTCCATAGACCTCCCAATACTAGACGGTAGATAGTAGGGATTAGTGTGTAGACCTCCCAATATCTGTAAATGGGATAGCAGGGATTAGCCCCATGGGATCTCACAATACTTTAAGTCGTATCTCCAAAGCATCACAGGTGGATAGCAGGGATCAGCCCCATGGGACCTCCTAATATCCATAAACATCAAATGGGTAGTAGGGATCAGCCCAGGTGGGCCTCCCAATACCTGAGTGTGCAAGGTTCATCTTGAAACCTTGGTGGCTACACCTGCCACATCCAATAGACAATAGTAGCCCCAGAAGGACTAAACTGCCTAGCAGCTGTTAACTTCCTAGTTAACAGTCAACCCATCTAGTGGGTGTCTAACTGATGGGCCAAATTACTATCCATTACCAAATTAAGATAGTTACCCTAACTCTTATTAGATCTTATGTCTATTATGTCATTAAATCACATGATATGCCATATTACACACAAAATGTCATGTTTAACCTATTATCGCAAAAATTACTATTCATTTGGTAAGTTTACGAGTATGTTCTTATTCATTTAGCCAATTCTAGATTTTATGTCTTTCATGGGACCAATCATACCAACTCTAAATCCACTACCCAAACATCAATTCCTCACATAATCTTTTATGAAACATATTTTATACTTAGGCCACTAAATGGTACACACATTCACATCAATTCCTTAGTAATTACTTAGATACATTTTACATGCTCAATTAGGTCATTATATTGCCAAGATTTCATGACATACATTTTAATGTCATTATCTACTTTCAAGTATAATTTACACACCCCATTTACATGCCATTATCTTACCTAACATGCCATATGCATCAATACACATGTCATGCCATACATCACATACCATTCAGCCATGATACACAT
>CANXYI011182007.1:0-24299 GCA_948208565.1 Hura crepitans
TAAGAGTATCATGCTATATAATGAATGTGATACATAAAGATGCTGATGAAGAAAACAAAATGATACTTTATTAGACTTTAATTATTCCAACTAAAAGAGAAAACTACGATAGTCACTATATCTTCAATGGATCCTTCCATATCCTTGATTGGTGGGATCTTGTAGTTGGTAAAAAATTGATACATGAGGTGGTAGACTGAAAGTCAGAAAGAGAGAACCTTATTTTTTAGAGATTTAAGGGATGTTGGTGAGGTTTGGTAATGGACAATTTTTACGGTAAGGTATTGTACCACGGTCTATGAGGTCTTGGATGGCTTGACGTAGTGCTTTGCAATTGTTAGTCAAATGGCCAGTCTTTTGGTAATAAGCACAATATAGGTCATGGCGATAGTTAGGTAGAAGTGGTGAAGGGTGATGTTCAGGTATTAAGGGATGAATGAGATTCTCTTCTTTCAATTCCTTGAGCATCATGCACAAAGACTTATTCAAATGGGGAAGTCCGTGAGAAATCTTCCTCGGCTTAATTCTTTGGTTATTACTTATCCTCGTGGTTAAGTTTATGCTTGCTGGGTTCTTCAAGGCACTTTGTTGTTGGACTTCAAACTTTTCTTACATCTTTTTCTTTTATAAGTGCTATCATTCTTCGTTCCAATATTGCCATTACTTTGTTAAACATACTTCTAGTCACAAATTGACTTTCGCTTTTAGTTTCAGGTCTAGTGGGCATCTTGGAGATGAAAGGAGTGAATCTTTTCCTTTGAAGAGCCTGAGTGAAGGATGATCCATATAGTTAGCATGATACAGTTGTTAGTAGGATATGATGCATGCTTCAAGCATTAATGATGTTATGTTATGCATGGATGATTGTATGATTAAAGGTTAGCAAAGTATATGATATGCAGAGTATGTAATGGATGTAAAGTGTACGTTACACATGGGTAAGATGGTAAAAAAGTGAATAAAGCCTACATGATAAATGTGAATACATGAATGAATAATGCATGACTAAAGCATAACAAGTATGCATGAAGTTATGGGATAAAATAATGTTATGGAAATAGCATGTGATGTGGACATGATATGCTTAGGCATAATATGAGTGGACATGTGATGGATGGATATTGGTAATGCCTATGTGTAGTATGTATATGGATATAGAAAAAGCAATGCACATGTGTTTACTTATGATTTGCTTGGCAATGATGTGTCTATTGACTAGATAATGATGTGGACTATTCCTATGAAGTGTAAGTCATGATGCATAACCTAAGCATGGATGTGCATGATTCTTAATTATGCCTATTATTCATTGATCCATCTTTCAAGAGTGAGCTTTGAATGTTAACATGATCCAGGCTTTTCCCCTTTGAAGATCAAAATGTATTTATACAAACGACTAAAAATAAGTTCATTGTTTTATTTCATTGAATGAAAAGATTACAAAAGCTCACTATTAAATTAAACTTAAAAAAGAGAAAAGAAAAAAGGGAGCCTCTAAGCTTCTAGATTAGGAATCTCCTTGGCATCAATGAGATTTTAAATGGCATGACGGAGGTTTTTGCACTGATACGTGAGATGCCCTGTCTTTTGGGGATAGGCAAAATATAGATCATTCCTATGCTTAGCTGAGAGTGGCCCCTACTAGAGGTTGGTATGGTAAGGGTTAGAGCTTCCCATCTTTTATGAGTTTGTTCAAGCACTATGACATAGGTCTACCCAATTTGGAGCAGTGTCGAGTGTTAACCATGTTGGCATTAGTGGCTTGGCTTGATTTATCTTCTTAATGGGTAGGTTTCCCATTTTTCTTGAATCCTCTATTTTGGAATGCTAGTTCAAGATCAATAGCTATGTCCTTAAGTCATTCCCATATGCTAATGCCTTTAGCAAAAAGCCAAGCATTTATGTAGCTATTTGCATTCTTGATGAACATCTTGATCTGGTCGATATCATCGAGCTTGTTTCTCATTTTAAGCACTTTGTCCCTCTATCATTCTAGATATTCAGAAAAGGCTTCATCAGGTTTTTGGTGCACTAATTGCAAGCCTTTAAGGGTTTCTTTTGTAGTTGCATTATTTAAGTATTGCTTGTTGAATGTACAAGCCAACTTTTCCCAATTTATCTTAATTTTCCTTTCCAAGCTATGGTACCAATCTAGGGCTTGCCCAATTAGAGACATACTAAACAAGCTCACTATTTGTGCTTCTGATAGGTTGGTCAACCTCATGGCTACTGCATATTGCTTCAAGTGAGTCTTTGGGTCAGAAGTGCCATCAAACTTACTTAAATTTGGCATTTTGAACTTGTAGGGTATAGCATGATCAGGCTTCAGGCTGATGTCTTCTAGGTTAATGTCTTTACCCCTAGTCACTAGGTGACTCATGGCCTCTAGCCTCTCATTTAGTTCTTTGATTGGATCTTCCTTATCATACTTGGCTGATGGAACCTTATTATAGCTAGGCTTAATAAGGGGTATTTCTTTATTAGAAAGTTAGTCATCAGCCATCTCTTTCTTGACATTATCAACAGTGAAAGTTTGACCTTATCTGCTGGGCATTCATGGTAGATAGTGCATTGGTTATGGCAGCCATCATCGTTTCCTCCATATCTTGAACAACATTATTTAGCATAGTCTTGGTTACTAATTCATTTCTAGGCATGATCGTTCTCTTTGGTTGATTGTAGATGGATCAATGGTGGCTGCAAAACAAAGGGTTAGTGATGATGCATGATTTGTCTAAGATGATACATGATATGTGACGTGTGCCTTATACATGAATAGTGTAAATATATGGATATATAGTATGATATATGAGCTATAAGTTACAAGATGACAGTGTTTGATGTGTAGTATATGCTAGTGTGAAGTGTACTTATGTCCATATACAATTTGTTTATAGTGCATAAGCATTAGAGTGGAAATGTTAGAGTGTATGAGATACATATGGTACATAAGAAAGACACAAAGTTCATGTCATTTATAATGTTATGTATGTGCATTGAAACATGATATATACATAATAGATAAAAAAACAAGAAGGGTATAAAGTTCATGTTATCTAACAGGTACACTGAAATATTATGTATGTGTATACAAAAAGGATACATGTTATATGTACAAGGACAAACACAAGAAATAAGCCTTTTAACCTTATTACTCTCACACATGTAGTCTTAGTCATTCCTCCTAGGTGAGCTTACCTAAGCATCATCAGGGGATGCATACATTCGAACATAGGCTTAATTAGGCCCAATAACCTCTTGTATTTAAAGCGTATGCAAGGATAATGGCCTATAACATTTAAGCCTTATTTGAGGTGAAATTAGGTTGGGCCCATTTCAGATAAAACGCACAATGTACTTGCCCTCACTTCAAATAAAGTTAAATGTAATAGGCCCACATAGTAATCATAATGCAATCACAATCTCTTAGGGCTATACAACCTAGGGAAAGTTGCTAAACTTGACTACATGGGCTCATGGTTTTGGTCAAAAGGCTGATAGGCTCCCACAAGTAGAGGTCCCTCTTAATGAGTCTTTCCAATCAAGGATAATAGTGATCGATTAGTTCACCTTTTCATATACTTGAAGGTACAAGGCTTGCAAGTGATGGATATGCTAGCACTTCTCCATTCTTGAATGAAAAATAGAGTCATGGTTCACAACACTATCCAGGGTAAAAGGGACATAGGTTATATAGGATGTAATACATAGAATTGATAAAAATTAGGATATTAGATGGCATATTATTTAGGCACTTTCAAATTGAGTTTCTTCATCCCCAGCAGAGTTGCCACTATAGAGATTATGATATTTTTACCGGGGACGAGAGTGGTTAATGGAGTCATCACTTGGCCTCTACATCAGGACCTCTGATCTTCTGTACCAGAAAGGTTTGGAATTCAAATCTTATTTATGCCCCAATATATGCTTTCTTGTATATTGTAACATTTATCAATCCCTTTTCAATCAAGCATGCATTTTATTTAAAGTAGTTATGTCACCTTTCCATGTATAAGAAGTAAATTGCAGTATTTAAAAGAAAAATACATTGTACATCTAGAAATCGAGTCATTGATTCATTGTTATTTGACCTGACAATTACCCATAATTTCATAGGAATTGACGGTAATTGCCCAACTCCTATTTCTAGGAGATTGGCCTTTATTAAAATACATTTCTCATGTTACTTTTGATTAAGAAAATACAAATCCATTTTGTCAAGGAAAACACCATTTAATTATATATAAAATCATTTGGTCTGAAAGTTAGGTTTTAGCATGTAAAACAAGTTATTTACTAGCTATTACAGCCCCAAAATAAGCAATGAAGTGTAAAAGTACAAAACCAAAAGAAATAATCCAAAGCATTAGAATGGTCCCATTTGTACGTTGATTAGTCCATGTAGACTCTATGAGGTTCTGACATTAATCTGTGTGGACTACTACATAAATGATATTAAGTCCACCTAAACCCCTACTCTAATGAGAAGGGTCACTTGTATATAACTCAAAGAAAGAGGTTAATGGTACCAGATAAAGAATACATGGAAATAAAATATGTATGTTCATGCGGACTGAGTTCCTCATAAAAGTAAGTTCATACGGACTACACAACAATATACATAAGAATAAATAAGTATGTTTGTGTGGTAAATAGAATACATAAAAACACAACACATAAGATGGATATAATGCTATTATTGACCCTAAGCCCGTGCGGATTACAATTCATGCATATAACGATAGAGTTAGTCCATGCGAACTTAGACATGTTCACATATAAGTCCGCGCACACTATAAATTATGCATATATCAAAAGTGTTAGTCTGTGCAGACTTAGACATGCTCATGTATAAGTCCGTGTGATTAGGATGAGAATTACAGAATATTTATAATATAAGAACAGATAATTTTACAATACAAAATAGTTAAAATGATGACCTACTCCTATAATTAAAGTGGGCATTACATAAAATCACCTCACTTGTGATTAATCCTTAGAGATCATATGTCCATGAAACAATAAGAATATACACAGTCATAGGCCTCAGATCTTACCTCAAAGTGAGCACTAAGCAACAAGACAATGGTTGGATTTTAGAATAATAGATTTTTGAGTGTGGGTTAATTAGACTAGTAGAGTGATTCCTCAAGGGTTTATTAGCTATTGTAATTCTGATTCTTAGCCTCCTCCTTAGGTTTATTGAGATTCCCTTGATCATACTCCAAAGTG
This sequence comes from Hura crepitans, assembly GCA_948208565.1. NCBI lineage: Eukaryota > Viridiplantae > Streptophyta > Magnoliopsida > Malpighiales > Euphorbiaceae > Hura > Hura crepitans. The sequence goes on from CANXYI011182007.1 coordinate 5,233, forward strand.
GGTATTTATAAGCTTAAGTTTAAGGGTTTTTCATCCAAGGGTGGTAGAATCCTTCTAGGAATAGGATTCAGTGCTTGAATAGGAATTCTGCACTTCTAGAAGTTTTACATTGGTAGGTCTATGTAGACTTGTACGGCTTAGTCTGTGCAGACTTAGGCATGGTTTTCCCCCTAATCCGTAGGCTTTGGGTTAGGTTAGATAGGTCCGTGTGGACATAGGCTTTTGGCTTGTCCGTGCAAACCTCATAGTATTAAGTCTATACAGATTTGTGCCATGTTGGTCTGTGTAAACTTGGGTTTCAAGTTACTTGCCTTATTGCTTAAGCTTGTCTCTAGTTATCATCATAGGCTAAAAAAAAGGTGAATAGGTCCATACTGTGGGGGCTTCACCCCTCAAACCCCTATTGGAATCAGTGTTGTGCTTACAGATTCCCATTTTTTTGCACTGCGAGCTTTTCAGGTCAAGTCAAAGTCTGAATACTTAAGAAAGTCCTAGACCTAAAATAAAGGTGTCTACAGTGGCATGATTTAGCATGAATGTACATGCATGTATTAAAGGTGAGAATACACATAATTGTGATAATAATGGTAACCTGAAAATAAGATAATAGGGATAATGGTTATGCCAAGATATTGATGTATTAGAAAGAATGGTTTGACAGTGATAGAATAAGAATGGAAATAATGGAAATAACCAAATGAATAGTAACTTGACTCTTAAAATAACTCGTAACTAGGGAAATTATGATTATATGCTTGTATGCAAATGACTGTGAGAATTATGGTTATAGTGCAAGCAAGATTAATGATTTATAAATATATTAATAAAATTATAATAGAACTTAGCCCATACTAGTTAGATATCCACTAGATGGGTTGATCGATCAACTAGGAAATTAGCAGTTGCTAGGGGTTTTGGTCTTTCTAGGCCATTTCTTGTATGCTTGAGATGGCAAGTACAGTCGCTGAGGTTCTGTGATGAACTTTACACATGTAGGTATTGAGAGGTCCAAATGGGTCCTACTATTCAGTGTCTTTAAGCATAGTCTTTCCAATATGGGCATAATTAAGATAAATGGAACATAACTATGATAAAAACAACTAAAATGACTTAGTGACATGTCTGACTTGATTGCATGTGTTGAAGGTAACCTAGCAAATTCAATTAAACTAAGAGAGACACAAGCTATGAAATAATAAGACAGACTAAAACATACCAGAGTTGTATGTAACTAGTTTTGCATGTGTATACGACTAGCTAGATGCATGACTATTGCATGATTTTGTATATGACATACATTTATTACATTAAATTCACTATTGAGTTTATACTCAGTGTATTGGTTTTTTGATATGCAAGTTGTAGATAGTAGTTGTTTAGCCTCAATGTGCACAGTGTAATAGATCAGCCATCTTGGGGTGTATTTTGTTTACTAGTATACATATAGAATTAGGGCACTCATGTATAGAGGGTGTGGGGCCCGAGATAATGTCATGATAGTCCTACTTTTAGTATATATGTATAATAGTCTGTAATTTATAAAAATGAGAACTAATAAGTGTTCGTTTATATGAATACATGCCATGTGGTTGTTGTTGATATGTGTTGGTTTGAGACCTTGTGTTATGTTATTGTTATTGTGATGTTGATTAAGATATTAGAGGACCAGATGGGTCTAAGAGTTGGGAAATTGAGTATGATGGTTATAGAAGTGTGATTTTGTAGGTTTAAAATTTTGGTTTTTCACCTAGGTAGCTGTTATGTTGCATAAATTTTGGTATGAGGTGGTCTTATCAGATTAAATGGTTTTAATAGTCATTTATAAGCAATTATAAGAATAATAAACTATCAAAATGCAGTAATAAGGAATAAAGACCCTTAGGTTAGCAAAAACCATAAGTGTTAAATGAATGGTGTGATGCTCGCAAATCGAGGTTTCATAAATAGTACCTCTGAAGCTTAAATGGTGTTCTGAGGAAGCTGAGATACCTTTGTAAGGTCACAGGAGCCAGGTATTAGTCATAAAATTTTGATGGCCTAGAAAATGATATAATTTAGAAATTTAGTACAGCCAATAATTCATTTTAGGCAGTAAATAAGTGAACAGTGACATAAAATGAGATTGTGCTGAGAATGACTTGAGACATGCCCGAACAGACCTAAAAATAGGATGTCCTGAAGGTCAAAAATTCCAACAAGTTCATTGGTGAAGGAATTTTAATTTTTTGAGATCGTTTGATATTTTTTAGAATTTATTGTTATAGCAGGTGAATAGTGCACCTAATTGCCTTTGGAATTTGAGCCTAAAATTTTATGTGGCCTTAAGTGAGTAAAATCAAGGAATTCTGGAACAAAGATGATTATTTTTATAGGAATAGATGAATTTTTAAAATTATCTGAAGTTTAAGGCAAAATCGAGTTAATTTAGGCCGTTAAATCACCACGTGTTGAGATCTAACCATGCCACTTACCCATATACATGATCGTACACATATGGGATGGCCACATATGCATAAAAAGCCTCCTCCTACCTCCCTTTCTCTCTAAGGCTGATGCCACTATTAAAGGTTACCCTCCCACCATTTTTGCTCCACCACACCACGAATTCCCCACCAAACCTTGTAAACTTTATATGGAAATTTACCTTTATGCTCTATAGAACACCATCCAAGTGAGAGAATCCAAAAACAAGCTCTCAAATGAAAGATATAATTATGGAGTGAATAGTGACTTTTTAGAGTGTAAGTGCTTATTTCTTAGTTTTTATTATTGGTTTATGTAGCCTTGATAATTTTAAGAAAAACCATGTTTAGAGATTTTAATTTGGAGCTTTGTAGGATTTTATATGGATTTTCTAAGTTATAGGTTAGATATGTAGGTTCAAGGAGAGAGAGTGAAGAACCAAGGGGTACAAGGCCAAAAAAGGGTGAAGAAAGGTGGAATTCAACCTTAGGTATATGGATTTAATGCAATTGATGCATGCCAACATGTGTTTGTATGTGTTCATGCATAAAAGTGTGTATGAAAGTGTTGATTCATGCATATGTGTATGTGGTTTTGATGGAATAAACATGCCATAGTGTAAATTAGATGTGATAATGATGATATGAATGTGTTTTGGATGTGAAAAGCATGTGTAAAGCCATGACATATGTATGGTCAAATGTATGTCATGGCATGTGTATGTGTGCATGATATGTGTACATGATGTCAATTATGATGTAACATGATGGTAATAACATGTGTAACATAAATAGAACATGGCATGTGAAATTATATGTGTGATTATGGCATGATACATTGATATGGTTATGCATGACATTATGGTGAAGATTTGTGTATATATGGTAGATAAGAAATTGGTAAAGGAAAATGTATACTAAGTGTGAAATAAAGGTTATTATATGGCATATAATGAAATATATGAAATTTGAGTCTTATGTAATTTATTTGGCATGAAAGATTGATGGGAAAATAATATGGAAATATGATGATGGAAATGTCACATGGTGTGAGACACAATGGCATGATAGGAGATGGCATGAGGTCATAAGAAGAATGGGAAATGACCAAATAAATAGTGAAAAATGACCAAATGAATAGTAACATTTGAGTAAAATGACCTATAACTGTCTAGTGTAGAAAGTGACATGTAACTGTCTAATAAAAAAGAACAGATGAATTTAACCCATATTTACGTCTTAATAGCTTGGAAATAAATAGAATAAATGAACAGAAAGTAAATAAAATTAATTAATAGACAGTTGGCCCATTAGTTAGACACCTACTGGATAGGTTGACCGATTAACTAGGGATTAGTAGCTGCTAGATATATTGCGCCTTCAGGGCTATGATTATGATGGCAGGTGTAGCTGTCGAGGTCAAGACGTTGACCACTGCATTATGTGGGTACAGCCATAGCGGTTCTTAGATGGGACCACTTTACTAGGCCAGTGTAGTCGTTGAGGTCTCGATATAGATCACTGCACTATGTGGGTGCAGCCACGACGATCCTGATGAGGACCACTACGCTATGTAAGATAGGTATAGCTACCGAGGTCTTGAGATAGGCCACTACACTAGGAGGGCGCAGCTGTCGAGGTCTAAAATATGAGCCACTGTACAGTCTAGATTTCCTTATGATCTAGTGTTTTAAAGTGTCTTCTTTCTAGTTTGAGCCTATAATAAAAATGGATATTATGGAAACTGTAGATACTGAATGAATAATATGTATGAAATAAAGGCTATAACTAGAGACTGGTAATATGGTGAATCAGACATAATAATAATTTAACATTATTTTAATAACACTATTTTTGTACATTGCATAATGGATGTTTGAATTGTATGAAGCATATATGATAGCATGACATGCTTTTGTTGTATTAAATCCACCACTAAGCTATATACTTAGCATATCGGTGTTATGATGCACAGGTTGTTGATATAGTAACTGTCCAGCCTCAGTGTATTTATAGTGTAGCAGAGACAGATATTTAAGGGTATTATTCTATACTTTTATGGTTTTTGGTTGGCACTCATGTATATATATGTATGTAGGGGTTGGGCTTAGCTAGGCATTGACTAGATGTATGTATATTATGAACTTGTTGTATTAATGGATACCTAGTATGAGATAAACATATTAGCTTGTCTTATTGTTATGGGCCCAAGCCCTGTATGTTGATATTTATGTGCTGTGGTAGGCTGCTGTGGATTAAAGGACCAGAAAGGTACAGAATATGAGGAAAAACTAAGTATGATATTAGAAGTATATTTCTATAGGTATATATTTTGGGGTTAGTTACTCGAGTAGCCGTTATGCTGCCTAAATTTCCATAAAATGAGTAACTAGTGTAAAATATATTTTTATCAGCTAGAAATATGTTTGTATTAGATGGATATAGTCAATATCAGAGGGTTATATGAACAGATTAAAGAAAACTACTGTAGATGATAAAGAATTAACTATTGACATAAGTGTTAAATGAATGAAGCCTAGGAGCAATTCGAGGATGGGTGACCAGCAAAAAGTGGCATTTTTTGTCTAGTTCCTTCAGGGATAGGTAGGGGGTGTTACAAATGGTGTCTGGGGTAGAATCAGGATGGGTAACCTATGGGAAGTAGCATCTTCGGTCCGGTTCCTTCGAGAATCAGGCAGGGGGTGTTACACCTAATTTGGGTTTAGTTTGCCTATTTGACATATTTTGTGGGTGTATGGAAGTAAGGGAAGAAATGAAAAATGCCTGAATTATGCTTATTATGCTATATGTGCACCTTATGGAAAAAGTGACCCGAAATGTGCTTATATGCAATGCTTTGTGATAATAAGCATGTTTAATATGAGTTGTTGCATTTTTTTTTATAGTTTATGGACTAGTTATGAGTGTTCTTAAGGTCTTGACTGAATGACATCTAGTGCCATATATAAGTGTGGTTATTTTGGCTTAGATTTGCTTTAATATGTGCATAAATGGGCTATATGTGTGTGTATCATAGACAATGGTAGAATTATACATGGCATTGAGCTTAAGTCATGAATTGTGATGAAATGATGGCATTTTGGGTATTAAGTAAGGTTAAAATGGTTTTGGAGGTTTTGCATTATGGATGGTCAAATAGCTTGAAATGTAAACCTTGTGTGTGTTGTATGTTATTACGAGTCAAATAATGAACAAGGGTGTGTATTGCCTTGTGGCCGAATGGCATGAATGAGCATAAAGACTTGTAAATTTTAGTGTTTTGAGCTCTAATTATGTGTAGATATTTCATTAAATATGGCTAGGTAGCATGTATAATGATAAAGATGAATTATGCCTATGTGAGCATGTATGGTTGATGGCCTTATATGAGTGCATAAGCATGATGACTCATAAAATTGTGAATATTGAAAGGTATTCATGTTACACTCATTATATTGATTTCAAATATGATTACTAGCATGGAGAAATAAGGTTTATGACCAAAACATGTCCTAAACCCGAGTTGAGCTCTAAAGAGTTCTTTAAAACAAGTTATGCCATATAATGAGAATTTGATGAATATAAAGGCATAAATTGTTCTAAATGGACTCATGACCTCGAGTGAATATATGTATGTATAATACATGTTGAATTCAATGAATGAGATAGAAATGGTGCATTATTGTGCATATGGCACAAATATGGCATAATGTATGTTAAAATGAACATGACTGCTAAAAATGATGCTTTCAATGAAATTAAGTGATTTTAGTCCTGTGATGCCTAAAATAAGTAAGTTAAAAGCTATGTAAGCTTATTTAATGAGGTGAAACTAAACATAACAATTTTTAGCCCATAAGATGCAACAAACTAGGAATGGATAGGTTGATCGGTCAGCTAGAGGATATAGCAGCTACTAGGGCACTTCCACGCCTAGATTGAGATCTAAAGGTTCACTTTTAGTCTTACCTACAGATTTGTGCTAAGATCTTCGGATATATGCGGGTGCAGCTAACGAAAGGTCTCGTAGGGGCCACTGCACAAGCACATGCAGGTGCAATCGTGTAAGTTTGGATAGGTACTATACAACTTATTTTTGCTAGTGCAGTAGTTGAAAGGTCCAAAATGTGGGTCACTGCACAATTTATGATTCCATTATCCATAGGTTAAGGTTATTCAAACTTGACTTAAATAAAAAGGGGCAAACAACTAATTAGTCTATAATGTATGTCATGATATTAGTATGACAAATAAAGGTATTTATGAATTGAAAATAACTTAACTAATGATTTGTTGATTGTAAATGGTTGTTTTCCATATATGAGTGTTATAGATGTGGTTATACATGATGCATGTTTTTGGTCATGAATATGCATACCACTATTATATTTGAATATTGTGAATTATGTTATGCATGAAAATAGATTTCATATACTTATGGTATGATAATAATGCTAATGAGCACATGTTATTTTGATTACACCACTAAGCATTGGCTTAGCACTTCATTTGTTTATGATGCATAGGTAAGAAGACTTTTGATACTCAAAGCCTTGGGACATCAAGACTTATCAAGAGAAGGTTTTCTTTTGGTAAAGTTTGTAAATGTAATATAGTTTTGATGTATAGGTTGCACTTAAATGTGTAATGTAAAGGGATAGGCCTAAATTGTATCTAAAGTGTAACTTAATATTCCTTTTTGGATTTTAAGTTTGTAAACCTTATTAAACTGTTTAATTGTGTGTTATGTTGTATGATATCTCTTCTTGAGGTTGAGATATCTTGTAATCATATTGTGTGTTGTTAGAGTGATTAGAGGATCACATGAAGTATAGGGAAGTATGTGGAATGATTATAGAAGTGTATTTTTCTTATATAGGTTGCTATTCAAAATTTGGAATAATGCTCGAAAGAATTTTGGCACGAGGATTCCTAGTTTTGAATGTGCAACACTGTTTGGAAAAGATTTTTGAAAACTCGTATTTTCACACATCATAATGTTTTAAATAATAATATTTTATATTAAGGAAAAGGGATATGAGTTTGAATATCTCGATATGCGTACACACCTTAGTCGGGTTCGATAACCAACTGGCATCTAGACCGAGTAAGGGGTGTCACAACACCACTAAGGATTTTGTCCACAATGTAGTTGTTTACTCGTGCAAGTCTAGAGTTGCAGAGGAGAGGAGGGACTGATTACATCAGCCACATTAAAGTCCACATTTTATATACATAAAGACACTTTTGTATAATTTTCATAGAGCCTAGGCATTCTAGCATGACTACATAGTATAACGGTAAAATGTTTATGGTTCTATGTATAGGCCTATTATAGCTTCTAAACACTTGTAACATGTATTCTTTTGCCACTATCATAAGAAGTCTTAACTAAAGATATGTTTAACTTTCGTACATATAAACGCATGGAATTGCATATATGTTTGTAATTATGATTTGAAGATGATATGGTGTTGAGTATGGGATTTGAATGCATGTGTGCTTGGATATGCTTGTGATGGACATGAGAATGATTATGTAATTGATAGAGTTTGATGGATGAATGTCTAGAAGTGTTTTTTACACTCAAAATTTTTTTTAAGTATTACCTCGGACAGCTATTATACAGCTGCATTTTCGGCACAATAACCCACTAATGATAAAAAGATTTAAAGAAATAAAATGTTTTAAATTGTAACTAAAATGTTTTCACAAGATAAAACAAAAATTTTTGGCATGCATTTTCGTATGTACATGCAATGTAACATCACCTTACTCAATTTTATTGTACATTGGATAAAGAGTTGTTACATTTTTCAATTCAACATTGTATTATAGTAGTATATAATTCATATATTTATTATTAATAATATTACAGATGATTAATTATATTATAGCATTAAAATTTTATTAGATCTTTTATTTTCTTTATTTTTTTCTAATGATTCTAATTTTTAACCTAGTAGTATTTTAATTGAAATATTGTAAAATAAAATTAGTATAATATAGTATATCGTAAGTTATAGATTATATAATTATTTATTAAATTTTATATCAAATACAATATAGGAGTTATATTATGGTGCGCTTGTGCATTTGTATGTACGGATGCGCACCATTAGATTAAAATGTGTGTACTTCAATCACTTGATCCAACAATACGCATCTGTATGCATCGGTACATAGATGCATCCAATCATGACCCACAATATAGTAATTAAATAAAATTAATATGAATAATATATATATAAATATAAGTAGAAAGACAGTTACAAGAAAATAAAGACATTTTTATAAAGAAATAAAATTTTGTAATTTGAATATCTTAAAGGAAATTAAAAGGATTCAATGCATATGTAAATAGAACTAACTATTAACGGAACAGTTTTTACATATAAAAATTCAAAATCTCGATGTACGTAAATTTGAGGTCTTAAAAATGTAATTTCCATTTTTTATGCTAGTTTTGATTTATCTAATAATAAGGGAATATAACCAATAAAAATTTTAGAATAGAAGCTGGTAAAAATGTTAGAGTAAAATTATATGTCTTTCACTGCGAGGTATCGATACGTTGAATTAGACTTCGAGATTTGAGAAATGTGATTCCTACTAAATAACTTCTTTATTTATTTTTTTTTACCATGTTGCTTTATTTTTTCTTCAATTTTTATAGAAGATAACGCGGACTTTCTCCAAATTAATAATACATGTAAGGGATAATTGAATTATTTTCATTTTAATCATTATTACCTAGAGTTTAATTTACGAAACACTCATCTCCAATTATTTACGTGGCTATAACACAAAACAATGCTATAGCCAAAGGAAGAAAACAAAGTATACAAACAGAATCAGAATAATTTGGAAAGAAAAACAAATAATAGACTAAATTAAAAAAGAAACAAATATATTAAATAATAAACAGGTAAAAGATACCCGCTATCCATATCAAACAATTAATAATTTACTAGGAACATCCTTATCTCACGAAATAGATAGAGGCATCAGCATTTTCTAAACATCATTTGAATGATTAAAGTTCGCCAAAAAGAAATGTTTGCGGCCGCAAATTATACGTGCTTAATAGATCCTACAGATCCATCAATGGAATTATTGCATGTGGGGTACGGAAGAATATCATTTATATATATAGAGAGAGAGAGAGATATAGTTGGGTCGGACTCGTCCAAAAAGCAAAAACACACGGCAAAAGGTTACGTCTGAATCAGATAGAAACATGGAAAGTAAGAAAGAAAGAAAGATGGGAGTGATGGATTGATGGTTTTTTTTGGAATATTAATTATGTATATGTCAAATAGCCATGCCGTGCACCAACCCTAGCTAGCTAACATATATAGCTTCTGATCAGAGTCTTAACTTGAACACGCAATCTACCTATAGCTAAAAAACTTTCTTTTCGTAATGTGCGTTGGCATCACCCCCACCCTTCCTCCCCCCTTATCAGCTGTTACCGTCTTATCAGTGTCAGCTACCAACGTGGGAGCCCAATTGCTTATTGTGGTATCTCAACTCTTTTCCTCTTCCTCCTCTACTTATTGTAATAATGCCAAAATCCATTGCCAAGATCTTCCTTATCTTTTATTATAGCACGCACACACAGAAACAGAGAGGGAAAGACAAAGGGTTTGCAAGCTCTTTGCCATTGCAAATGCCATTAACGAGAGACATGCAAGAATGAAGAGAGCATTAAACTGTGGTCCTTTGCGACAGTTTGCAGGACAGGAGGGATCCCTATAAGAAGGTTTTTCAACTTTTGATATATGCTTGTTAATAGAGGCGGCAAAGTGAGCATGAAAAGCTATACTTTTGTTAATTTCGATAGTTTTGTTGAGGGGACCATGAGCAGAAATTAGGGTAATTAATGGTTGTTCTATATATGAAAGACAGCAATAGGTATATACGTCGGGGTACTTAGTGCAGAAAACAAGAAAAACCCTCATGCTATCTTCCTCTTAAAACAACAACACAGCATAAGCATTAAGGAGACAAAGGAATTTTGGGGAACAAGATTTTGTTCCTTGGCATACACATGTAGGCCAAAGCTATCTCTCTCTCACTAACTATTCTTTAATAATAAGTGATAGAAACAAACGAATATTATTAAGATAAGACAGGTTGATAACGATAGGAGAAATACAGTATTAAATTCAAAGCAGCAGTGAAGCATTATTGACATTTAAAAATTGAAAGAATATAAAAATTTAAAACCAGACAAACAATTTCTCTAAAAGATAAGTTTGTGCTTCAAACTTTTTTCAATAGGGCTAATAGTAATATTAAACCATTTAAATTATGTAATCCTCCAAGTTGCTATTGTTGCCCTTTTGAGATGCCGAAGAGAGACTGGTTTCGGTGAACTCGATTAATTACATATCCGGAAAGAGTTGCAAAATTTAGTAAGCAATTGTAAGTAAGAAATACAGAAGAACAATATGAAGAAAATATTAAATGTCAAACGTACTACACCTATACATCAATAAGTACTAATCATTTATAAATCTTCATCAATTTCAGCTTTCTGAGGCAGAAAGAACCCATTGAACAAAGGTAAAAATGCGTGCTGATCATTGAGCTAAGTTAGCCATGGTTGATGCTCGGTATTCTATCATTCTAACAAATCATTCATGTGAGGATGTCCATGCATGCAGCAAGCTATCATCTCAACATGAGAAATGAGGTTTACAAGCAAAAGGTTTGTATACATTGGAAGAAGTTGAAAATGGCTTTTTTTTTTTTTTTTGGAGTCAATGACGACTTTTTTTTTTCTTTTTTCTTAATTCTTGTGGGTCAAGCATACACCCAAAGTCTAAATTGATAAAATTAGTTGGAGCAAAAAGAAAACAGTGCTCCATAAAATTAAGTATAAATATAAATTTATCTCAACTCCTGTTTGCTTTTTCTTCGTGGAGGATGAAGTGGTTGAGGGGGCAGAATTTAATTATATATCTGAGGTCCTAATAATTAGGTAATTAGTGCCAAGAGGAGACTGAAAAAAGTGCACGATTCTGCCAACCCAAAAAGAAAGAATTGTTCATCATTTGAAGTTGGTAACCTTCAGAAGGATAATGGAGTCGTAGGAGAAGCTTAGCTTGAGAAAGTGCAAAAGAGCTTAAAGGAACATTAGTAAATCCACTGCTTCTTAACGTCATTTCCCATGATTCAAACTTCTCGTGCCTTTCCCTTCTGGCTTCTCCTTCTGCTGCAACTATGTCCACGATTTCCTTACCAAACCATATCTGCTCTACTGCCAGTCTTTCCCTGCTGTTCGGCGGCACAGTTGCCTCCAAAGAATCGAAGAGGGCGGTGTAGTACTCTAGAGCCTCCAAGAACCTCTGAAAGAAGAAAGGATTGTTGTGGTTTGCTTCCCTTTCTGCTACTGTCACCACTTTGGGGTTTAAAGCCTTTATTCTATGGAGAAAGATTCGCAGATCCCGGGAATCATCCTTCAAGAGCTGGTGGAGATAAAAGACGCAATTAACAGCAAGAGCTTCATCTGGAAGGAGAGTAATAGCAGAGGGAAGATGAAAGGCAAGAAAAGTAGGGTCGTTATTTAGGAGGAGAAGAGGATGGAATTGAAATCTCAGACCTAATGATTGAGCAAACTTCAAAAGGCGATCTCCAGTTCTCTGGAGAATAATCAAATCATGGCCAGTTCCAGTGATTCGAATCATAGGAGGAGGGTAATGTGTGTTGTTAGATCGATCAGCTAAAGCCTGCATCAACGGCGGCCATTGCACTCCGTGCGTAATATCAAAGTCTATGATATGAATAGCTTCATGCCCTGCTTCTATGGCTTCTAGGATGGCTTGATTTGCAGTTAAATGGCTAAACCTTACAAATGGGGTGATTTGATTTAGTGATAAATAGCAAGATTGGTGAGCTTCCTCAGACTGAAGTTGCGTATTGATCAACAGAGCACCGCCACCACCCGCGGCTGCTCCTCGGCCGCCATGGAGGTGACTGAGGCGGAGAGAGAGAGCTTTAACAAATTGATGCACCAACCTTTCTCTAGAGTCACCATAAGGGGAAGAGCTTGAAGACAAAAGGGAGATGAGGCGGTGCGCTGCGGAGAAATCGGACTGAGAGATGAGCTCTGCACTGCTGATAAGCAATTGACGTATGTGGATTGGTGATGAAGTAAACCCAGGAACAGTAGTACTGCTCCTTGCCTGCGGGATCTGCTGATACTGCAGATCTAAAGCTGCTGCTTCCTCTTCTTCTTGGTCATGAGAAGAAGAAGAATTAAGTGAACCCAACATAGTATTATATTTCCACAAGCACCCAGAAACAAGTCTAATAAAGGTACTTAGGGTCTGAGGTCGAGATCTGAAAGAGAAAATGGAAACCTAAGAATATTTGTAGAATAGAAACAAGAAGAAAAGTACCGAGTGGCTCGAGGGTTTCATTTCTTTGCCTTAAAACCCTAATATATTATTTGAAATGGTATTGATAAGTGGTACGTGTATATATACGCACACTTTATTATTATTATTATTGTGTGTGTGGTGATGAATATCGGTAGTAATTGATGGCATGCAGTTTAAATGGCAGAAACATTTTGTCTAATGCTGGGATCATCTGATCAATACTATATTATAGTAATAATAATAATAATAATAATGAAAAATCTTTAGTTCTCTACCCACAAAATTATCATTATTTTTCCTTTTCTTAATAATAAAAAGACGTTATTTTCTTGAGAAAAAAGAAGACACTATTTTATTTTTAGAATATATAATGGGATACTGTATTGTTGTCGATACAAATAAATAATTCAACAAAGTCAAACTCAACTATGGTATCACGGTCCAACTAAATAGATACTCGTTGACTCATTTGAGTTAACCTGTACTGATAATTTTTGAGAAAAAAAAAATGGAAAAACAAAAAGATTGTGTATTGTTGCTTTCTTAAAAACAAGAAAAATGGAATAAATGACTGGCATAAGCTAAATGAATTTCATGGTTCAATCCTACATGACAAGTCATCCTGGTTTCACAAGAAGGTTTGGGATCTAATACATACATGTGAAAACTTGGTTCTTTTAGGGGATTGTCAGTCAAAACGATACTGAAGAAATTTAAAAGCCAAAATTGACGTCAATTCGAGAAAAAAAAACGTTGCAAGTCAAATGCCATTTCACTTCGGAATTGGGGCAAGGGAATAAGCAAGATGTAAGCACACTTTTTAACTGTTGGATTTCTTAGATGAGAAAATCAAAAAGGAGTTTCAAATTATTCAAGAATGATTAAACTCCGTGCAGAGGATCTAAGTGATGTAATTAGTTTAATATTAATGGCTCCGCAAGCTATAGGATTCTCCACACTTTCAAGGAAGCACACCTCCATCTATGTTCATTGATGTACTTGATATTTTATTAGGGCTTCTTAAGTTGCATAATATTGAGAGTAATTTCAGTAGTCATGAGAAATTGAGAATCTTTTCCGTGTATAAAAGAAGAAACAAAAAAGAAGATGAAAACAAGAAAAAATAAATAGGAAAAGCATAAAAAGAGGAAGAGGGAGGAGGGTGTGGGTGCGCGCGGTGGGGTAGGATTTTACGAGAGGAAAAGGACTAAACATTTATTTTCCTTTTCAGCCACATTATATGGAGTCAAAACCCTATATTCGTCTTGATTATAGCCGTTGGTACTTTTTAGTCAATTTGTTAAATATAAGCACTTATAATATTTTTTGTTGGTTTTCAAAAGCATATTATTCATTTATAATGCTCATATTTTGGAAAAACGGTATTACTGCTTATTTTTTGAGTTTGATCTTGAACTAATAATCATACTGCTGCTATTTGCTGGAAGCATAAAGAGAACCAATTAATTAATGTTTTCTATTACATTAAAGAAAAAAAAATGTACAATCAATTTGTGCTAACTCAAAGGGAAACTATGTCATTACAATTTAGAGGCATTAATGTTATTATGGACATCCTAAGTTCCAGTCCAATGATGATAGCCAGAAGGCGAACGAAAAAGTAAGAAGCCAACACTAGGTGTGTACAAACTTTATTGTATTAATGTAATGTCCATGCAATCCTTTTTGTACTTAAAGTACATGTGGAACTTATTGCCCTAAAGTGCACCCGGACTGATCTCATATCATATTTATTCCAGAAGCTCGTATTTCCTCTTCTAACACAAATTCCTATTCAGTAGTTACCTTTTGTAACTTAACTAAAGGGGGTATGATAGAAACCCTAATTCTATGCCTATAAATAACCCCATTTTGCCTCAAAAAAATAGAGCTTAGAATGAAATGCTATTCTACAAGTCCATAATTCACACTAAACATTTTTCTAAAGATTGAAACTCTTGCTTGGATCTTTCATTTGAAGAATTGTAACACGTCTAAGGAGTAATTTATAGTGGGAAAATCTCAAATCAAGGACCTCTCTATAGACAATAATTGTTTAAAGATCAACCTGATTTATTAAGATGGTAACACCCCTCACCTTATCAGTTTGCGCATTCAGATAAAGAATGCTACATTTGATGATATAGAGTGTCTACTCTATTTCTTCAGCTTATCATTAATTTAGTTAACACTTTACACATTATTTATTGTATTCAACTATTCAATTATTAGTGTTATTATAGCTTTACATGTTATAGTTAGGGTCACTGTGTTGGATATTCGGTAGCATAGTGGCTAACCAAGAGCGCTATCCAAAAATTCCAGCCTGCACAAAATGCACTTCTAAAATTTTAAAGCACACCACATCTAAACTTCTCAACTTCAATATTAATATCAATATCAACTCTACTTCACATGACATCAAATCTGACAAATCTTTCGTTTATCAATTTACTAGAAATCACATTGTGAAGAATTGAAAATCTCTCATAATTATTTTATTCGTAATATAGATATTTATATAAGTAGAGTCTTAAATATATTAGGAAATTGTTTACAATAGGAAGGATATTAATAAGAATATAATTGGAACAATCCAAATTAAAAAATAATCTAAACTAGTAAGATAAATACAATTAATTCTCTTGATGATACATATTTAAATTGAATAATAATCTTTCAACTCACATAATTATATCAAAATTCGAATAAGATCAATTCACCAAACTAGAATAAAATAAGAGACAAAACAATTATGTTCTATCAGAATAGTTGTATTCTTTTATATCTCTATCATCCTCCCGCAAGTTGTATTAGGGAGGCTTCACCAGACAACTTGTCACTCAACAAGAACACCTTATCTTATAAGGTAAATAGCCGGGCACGCATTAAGGCTTGATTAAAAAATTAGATAAATCAAAATGGACTCGAACAGAACATGAGACTGAATATACTAAGCACAAGTAGAATGTCGACTATAACAGAACATGAGATTGAATAAACCAAGCGAGAGCAAAAAAATTCTAGAATATGAAGGAACGAGATAGAATGAAAAAGGCCAAAATATAATGAAACAAAATAGGATTAAATTAATTTTACACCAAATAAATCAAAATAGGCTAGAACAAAGCAAAAACAAAATATCTCAAACAATAATAAAATAACTGCTAGAATAAAGAAGAATGAGATAGAACAAAAAAAAAAAGATTAGAATAAAATACAAATGGTATTTTTTATTAGATATTTCAAAATATAGTATAATAGAAAAATATATGCAAATAGTGCCTATTTGGTTAAACCTCTTATAGTTTGAAAGAAAATAAGCCTGCCATTACTAGTTTACAACTAAAAATCAAGAAACAAACCATCTTGCAATTCAAAGAAAATAAATCGTGGACTCTCATCCCATTAAAAATCAAAGAAAAAGATAGTTTGGGTGGTTAGACCAATTACTGTTTGAAAAAAAAAAGGTTGTTATCACCAATTTGCACCAAGAGAATAAAAAATCTATGATTTTCATCACAATGAAAATCGAATGAAAGAAATCAAAAGTTTTCATCAAACAAAACAACTCACAAAAAGAAGAAAAAAAACTAATAGATTGACCATGGAACTCTATTCATAGGATTAGAAGCAACACAGAATTCATGGGTTGATTATACCATTTATAACTCTAATACCATATGAAGAATTGAAAACCTCTCATACTTATTTTTTTCACAATATGGATATTCATACAAGTAGAGTTCTAAATATGCTAGGAAACTATTTACAATAGGAAGGATATTAATAAGAATATAATTGGAACAATCCAAATTAAGAAATAATCTAAACTACGAAGATAAATATAATTAAATCTCTTAATAATACTTATCTAAATTGAATAATAATCTTCCAGGTTACATAATCGTATCAAAATTTGGATTAGATTAATTCATCAAACTAGAATAAAAACATGGGACAAAAAAATTGTGTTCTATTAGAATAGTTGTATTTTGTTATATCTCTATCACACCTAAACATAAATTTATTCCCCTATTTTACATATCAAATACACACCAATCATTAGTTATCAATAACCATAAAACAAAATACAACCTCTTTTTTGTAAAAAAAATTTAAATATTTAAACTTAAACATATCATTATTTACAAAAATTGACTTATAACCTTATATCTATATACACGTAATGTCATTTCCTATTCATATTCTATCTTAATGGTACAAGTATGGAAAGTGCACAGAAAATGAACTACAAAATTTATTTAGAATTCATAGGCCAACTTCATCTACTAATCTAAAGTGATTAGCTTTTAATACTGGTGGGACTCGATCTTTTACTCATTCATCTTATCCATGATCTAACTTACTCATCGAAACAAAGACGACATGTTAAGAATTTTTGTTGAGTGGTGTATTCTATAATTTTTTAATAAAGTTACAGTCTTTTCTAAATTATACATACACATTATTAATTCGATTCCACTTAAATAACCTAAACTTCTTATGTAATTTAATGTATTACTTAATCTAAATTATTATTATTATTATTTACATTTTACCTATTAAACTAGATATCAGGACTAAGATACACATTATGTTACAGTTAGATATTTCCATTTTGTGGTTTAAATACCTAAAGACATAAATCTACATGTATATAATCATTGCATAAAAACCGTTTATAGATATATATAAACTTTAGGTTCCACTTTTTCTTCATTACTTATTATCTCTTTAAAAATTTTAATTCATCTTATGTGATGCCCTTTTTCTCGATATCCTAAGACACGGGATGTAGGAATGCCATATTATATGCCTAAGGCATTAGATATTCTATATGTACATGCATTCACTTGTTCTCAAGCCATAATCACAACTTGCATTCATAACATACAAATTGTTAAGACTATTCATCATGTCTTTCAAACTCAAACTCATTCATTGAAACTAAAACACAGTTGATAAATCAAAACAATATAAAAAAATCCTAAGTATAGGTATTAGAATTCAGGCCAAACCAAATAATGCTTACAAATCCAAAGCTTAAACCTTAAATGAGTTTTACAAACTGGATACTAAAAATCCAATGGACAAATAAAATTATCAAAATGAAATAGTCTAAGAAAAACATGCCTATGAAATGGTGTATGAAATGCTCCAAATAGCTACGAACCCCCCACTTGCAAATGTTATCTCTATCGATACTAGAATCCTTAACCTATGCATGGAATAACCAACATGTTAAGCAAAACATGCTTAGTGGTACATAAACAACTCTAAATATCCATAATCAATCACAAATGTATAATGCACAATTTACCATTATAGCTCTTTACACATTTACAAGCTAGTTGGCACATTCAAAATCACATATCATATTCTTTCTCATTTATTCATTACTTCGTTATGGTAATCATATATTCATGATCTTATCTATACTTACCATTTTAGAAGTTATTATTTTAAGCATCATACAAAACTATACAATGCAACCATGTAAATAATAGAAATTAATTATTTCGATAATCACATGTATATCTTATTATCATTTCAAAGCCCATTTGTAAACACCCTAGTTTTAGGTGATAATAGCTAGTGACAAGCCCAAGCAACAAGACAAAGTAGCCTGAAACCCTAGTCCACACAGACTAATAGGTAGTAGGTCCATATAAACTTGCTAGCCCAAGGTCTACATGAACTAACAAGTAGCCACCTAGACAAATTAAGACCACAGCCCATGGTTCTCTAAACCATTAAGCCTATGCTTCGTATAGACCTCCTTCCACACAATAAGGTCTACATAGACTAACATTTAAAGAGTTTTGAGAATATTGACATTCTTATTTGGACTTTAAATCTTAATTAGATGAGACTTTCTATTTAGCTAAATAGGATAACCTCACTAGAACCCTATATAAACCCTTTAATTCACATAAAAAAAGGACGAAGAGAACATTAAGAGGAAGTTACTCTACTAGACCTGACCCTTACTAAATCTTTAATTTCCTTCTAAAAACTCAACCACTGTCAGTTGATTAGTAACATAATATTAAGATAAAGTTCTTAGACTATTTTATTATGGTTTGATTTCAAAATCAATAATCTCTTATGATTGATTGGTCTCTGTACGATCCTTCTTTGCAATCTGCATGCTAGTCATAGGAGTGGGTAGTAATTATATGCCATAATTTCTTATTTTGTACATTCTACC